>JASDQU010689002.1:52859-72937 GCA_032191745.1 Picea mariana
ATATATATATATATATATATATATATATATATATAGAGAGAGAGAGAGAGAGAGAGAGAGAGAGAGAGAGGAGGGGGGTGCACAATTATAGAGAAAGTATATGATGAATGAGGTATAGGGGTAAAATAGGATGGGACTATTCTAGCACATTGGTAGGATAGAAGTAGGTGGGAAGAAGGTTTTTAGATCATGAGAGAGGTAATCATTTAAGTTTGTTGGGATCATGCCAAGGGATAGTGGAGTAGACCCTAGAACCAATCCAAAATAAGGAGAATTTAAAATTCATGTCAGAAGTGTACCAAATTAGTGATCAAATATGCATAGAACCTAAATCAAAAGGGAGATCCAATAAAGACTTATCCTACCCAAACTAAGGTAGGAGGGATCTAATATACATTACATAAGCATAAGAATTGGAAGGTGAAGTGCATAACACTAAAGCAAGAAAAAATGAGATTGGGCATAGAGGTATTGTCAGGGAAGTGAAATGTGGCTATGCTATAGGGAAAATATTTAATTGGAAGTATTAACAGGTGCAGGATGATGAAGGAGGAAATGTAGCCCTGGCTCAATAAATGGTGGAAACCACTCCTAGGTTACAATCTATCATATCACTTTCTGGTAAGGGGCTTCATCATATTTGTATTTGAGACTCACGCAGATAGGATAAGGATTGTGAAGAAACCATGGACCTAGCATATTTTCCCATTGCTGCAAAATGAATGGATTCCACATTTTGATCCCATGAGAAAGATAATACAAAGGATCCTTCTTTGGGCCAAGCTCCCATCCCTTTTGATGGAGATTTGGAGAAAACACACTCAAGTCTATAGGAGCCACCATTGGTTTCTTTTTGGATATTGAAGAAAAATCACAAAGGAAGGTCGATGCCTCTATTGCTAAGAGATGTGTTGAGATGGAGCTAGTTGAGGGATTACCTAATGGAAAAGACATACAGATAGGAAAGAGAGTCTTATGTCAAACACTCGACTACAAACACATCTCTTCCAGGGGCAGTAAGTACCAAAAATATGGCTATGTAAGAAACTCTTTCCTTGATAAAGATGATTATGATGGACTAGATGATCAACAATTCATGATCCATGTAATGGCTTATAGAATGGAAACCTTGAAAAGGGTGGATACAAAAGAAACTAGGGAAGTGGGGATAGAGAAACAAACAACTAAAAAAGGTGGGAAGAGACTAAGGCAGGGACGTGCTTCTAGGGAATGTTCAAAAGTCATCTAAAGATATAGGTACCCCTAGGGTTTCTCTCTCATACCAACTAAGGTCAAGGAACACATGCCCAAAGATTGAGGGGGAGGTGATGGGAGGGTTGGAAACATCTATGTAGGGATCATAGAAATCCATTGTAGGGAGAAAATCATCAATTCAACTAGTAAAATAATATGTTGGAGAAGAAGAATGGGTAGAAAGACAACTCACCATAACAAAAGCACTTAGAGAAAGTGAAACAAATCATACAAGTAAGAAACTATCCTGATATCCTTCAATATAATAGGGTTGGATTTACCTACAAAATGTGATCCCTAAAGAGATTGATACAATAACACAAGCCAAGAGTTCTATTCCTACAATAAATAATGTTAATATATGAGTCTTCAAAATATTATACGTACAATTTATTTCTTGTTTGGAATTTTGTTGTGGCCAACTCAATTTGGTAGGTCGGGAGGGTTAGTTATAAGATAGAGCTTGAACTAAGTCCATAACAATATTGTAGTATGAATTCAACCAGTATTATCTCCCTTTATCCAAAATAGTTAGGTTGTAATAACTTCTTTGTTAATATATATGGGTCAATATCTAGTAGGAAGGAGTTTTGGGAAGAGTCAATGACACGTCCCACTCTGATGAACCTAAAATAATGTGTAGAGGGGACCTAACTATGAATCTAAAGGAATATGAGGTACGGGGAGCCATGAGTTGACATGACCCGTTAGCATATTTTTTCATCACAACCTTTTACAATAAACTATTAGTATATGTGGTGCCATTGGACCCAAGGTCAACCTAAATGGATAATAGAATGGGGAGGGAAGGATTGAATAAGAGATTGGATAATTTCCTAGTGTCAAATAATATTATCTCTACCTTTGGTCATTTTTTTCATGGTTAGGTTCTAGAGGGGGATTAGATCATATTCCTATTTACTTCTACATGGATGAGGGTTTCAAAACAAGCACAACACTTTTTAAATGTATTTCATCATGCTTTTAAATATGGGAAGAATCAAAATGGAGGTTAAAGAGAAACTCCGTCTACTTGGAAGAGGGGGATAAGAACACAAAGTTTTTTCATAAATTTTCTCAAGAGAGGAAGTCTCAAAATACCATTTGGAAAATGAAGGACCTCTTTGGGGAGGAATGTAAGAAGGTATAAGGATATATTGAATGTAGATGTATCACATTACTCTGTATACACAAATTTGAACAAAGAAAACATAGGTGGAATTATGGGTATATCTTATTTCCTTAGAAAGATTGTGTTTGTTGAACAAAACCAAAACCTAATGTCATTGGTTGAAGAGAATGATCTCCTCGAGTCTCTTAAATATTTTGATAAGCATAAGGCATTGGGTCCTAATGTATGGATCATAGAGTTCTTTCTGGGATTCTTTGATGTTATGGCAGTAGCTTTGTTATGACCCAAGGGGGGGCATATATATGGCTAAATGTATATGATATGACCCCAAGGGGAGGGCATATATGGGCCTAGATATACATGTAATGTGTAAATATATATGTAATGGGGTCGTCCTAGTAGAAAAGGGGCCTCATGTACAGAATGTGAACATGGATCACAACTCCAAGATAGATAAGTTACACAATAACTCGTTAAATAATAGGGGACCCCTCCAAATAACCAAATACCATTCATTCTTCACAATTCACATCTCCAATAATGAATACATGATCTCTTGTATATAGTTATTCAAACTTGCACATGAGGCCCCTTTTCTACTAGGCCGACCCCATTACATATATATTTTCACGTTACATGTACATTTAGGCCCCATATATGCCCCCCTTGGGGTCATATCATATACATTTAGCCATATATATTCCCCCTTGGGTCATAACATAGTGCCCTCCTTCAAAAAGATTTGTCCTCGAAGCTTTGCAATTAAAGGTTTCACATGTGATAAAACCAAGTAATATGATTTTCTTATGTTCTTGCTTTCTTCATTCCATTGTTGATGATCTATCCATCTAAAATCAATTATTTTCGGTCTTAATTCTTGGTGTCTAGTTGTTGCATAATTTTATTTCCTTTTATTACATGTGTTTTTGTTGTAGCTTCTCCAATTTGTAGTGGTTGTTGGTCTCTAATAATATATTGTTGAAGAGTAGTTTGGTGATGTCGTGTTCCATGAATATTAACAAGTATTCCATCTTCTTCCTTCATAATGTTGATATCTTCCTTCTTGTCTTCCTTGAAATGTTTCCTGGCAATGAGGGTGTCGATATGGTTTCACATTTGATGGTCTGCCTTCACTCTTCACATGCATTCATCTATCTTATTTTCAGAGAAAATGGCATCCTCAATAATCTTTTCTTGGTATTTGATTACTCTAGCCTTGGAGATAATACCATCATATTTGGCATGTACATCCTCTATATGGAGTTCAACTTCTTCAAGTATCTTCTGTTGACCTTTTTGAATCTTGTTTTTTTTTCTCTTTTTGAAGCTACAATGTCACCCCATTTATCAAATTTTGACGTCCTTCTTCAATTATGGATTGCATTTCTGATTTTACCTCATCAATATTTAGGGTTTATTCAACCTTCTTGCAAATTTTCTCTTCAAGTCTTTTGGTAGATTCTTTATCCAAGATCCTTTCTTTTTCTTGATTTTCACAATGCTTCTTTTCTTATTTCAATCTCTTGACCTCATCCAATAGTTTTTTATTATGGTTTCGTAGTCTAGATATCTCTTCATCTTTGTTTTTCAAATCTTCCCTTGACTCATCATTTTCCCACTTTGATTTATTATTCTTTTCTTGCTTTAAGTTCTTAACCTCCTTAATGAGTGATTCATTAAGGGATTGCATCTTGGAAAACTCATCATTTTTCTTAGTAATACATTTTCTTATCTTTTCATTATCCTTTTGAAATTTGGAGACATTTTCTTTCGATTCCTTTAATTCCACTTGAATTTTATGCATCTCCTCCATTTTTCTATCCTTGAACTTATTTGAGAATAATTCTTCAAATACTTCCCATGTGGTGCTTCTTCTAGTAACTTCATAAAAGTTATACCACCACTTACTAGCTTCACCATACAAACAAATACCTTCCCCAAAAGAAGTCTTGCAATGTTTCTTAATCATTCTCAACCATTCCCCAAGACCGATGTCATCATTGTCTTCATCTCCACTAAAGTTAGGTATTTCCATTGATTCTTAATTGAGGTCTAATCCAAACCTCAACTTCCAACCTCAATATATTAAGGATAAAATATCTTAAATAGTTTGAATCCTTGTTCCAATATGTTCTTCTATGTGTTATCTTTCCAATGGATTTTGAATCAACTCAATCGGACATTCCAATAAAATTTTATGATAGTTTTAAGTGAACATACCTTTGAAACCATGATTTGGAGTTTATCCTCCTCGTCGAACTTCCTTTTGATGTATCTCTGCAATTTTGGCCCGTCTGAGTCTGAAATTGTGACCTATAGTACTCTAAAATGTCTACTTTGCAATTCCACAGATATGACCAAAATTGGATGTGCCAAGTGGAAGTTATGGTATCTTCCCCACACCTTGCTGATTTTTGGCCTTTTCAAGAGAGATCACTTGTACAACGTTCCCCGTGCACAATAATTGATATAAAATTCTGAAAATTGTACCAAAAATAATATAGATTGTCCATGGTCCAATGCAAGTGTTCTCAGTCAATTTGGATCCTCCCTAAAGAATATATGACTATTTTACCCGGAACACATGTCTGAGAATAGTTAAAAGGACTATTCAGATACCCTATCTTCCATAGAGTGTATATACAAAAGTACAATGACCCAGATACTCAAATGTGTACCACATGTACTATGATAATTCTTTTCAAAATCCTCCAAGTTTCCCCTTCTGAAGTGGCTCTGAAAAAACATTATAGCGAAAATTCCAAAATGTCTTTATTGAGGAAGAAAAAACCCTAGGATCGGTGCTCTGATACCAAATGTAATGATCCAAATGCTTACAAGTATCATAAAATAATAGAAGTACACACCATGTACATAATGTGAACGTGGAGCACAAATCCAAGACACATAAGTTACACAATAAATCCTTAAATAATAGGGGAACCCCCTCCAAATAACCAAATACCATTCATTCTTCACAATTCACATCTCCAATAATGAATACATGATCTCTTATATAAAGTTGTTCACAATTGCACATGAGGCCCATTTTCTACTAGGTTGATCCCATTACATATATATTTACACATTACATGTACATTTAGGCCCAAATATTCCCCCCTTGGGGTCATATCATATACATTTATCCATATATATGCCCCCCTTGAGTCATAACAAACTTGTTATGGGTTGTACAAGAATCAAGATTGTTTGAACAAATATTGGGGGTATTTAATGCAACTTTCATTGATAACATCTTTAAAAATGATTCTTCATGCTCTTTTGATGATCTTACACCCATTTCACCATGCAATTGTATTTATAAGATAATTTCCAAAAGCATTGGTCCAGGTGGATATTGGTGACCACCCACCTATTCCAACTGGCTCCTCTTGACAGTTTTTAGTTCAACATGTTCTTTTGTACTTCTTTGTAATTGTGGGTTCTACACTTCTAGGGTTGTCTGAAGCCATAAACATCTTCCAGGTGTATATTGGTGGCCTCCCACCTAATCCAACTAGTTTATTTTGTATGTTTTCATGTCAACACATCTTGTTGTACTTCCAGGGCTGTTTTGGTGCCTTAAACATTGTTTTTTTTTCTCACCACTATTAAATTGTAGACTGAGTTAGAGTTTGACGATGTAATATGTAGTTATATGAAACACCTTTCCAATAGGCTATCATGTGCCTAAAACAGAGGTCGTATGAAAAAGTTACGAACCTGGGAAGTTGAGGTACCAACTTACCCATAGGAGCCCACACAACTTTTGGCATTTCATCTCCTAGGGTTAGGTTTTCGGATGTCTAGGCTTTTGGCATTCATGAGTAATATAAAAAATTCCTATGGATCCTCATTGTAATAATTATGCTCAGATAGATGTGTGTAGAAGCTACATCTCTTCTCAGAGATAGCTATCACCATTCGAGCAAGTGTTTCAGTTCTACAGTTTTACAGTTTCATCCAATTTCATTTATTAAATAGAAGATATTGTTCACTGGATATCTATGGTGTTCTTCATATCTCTGTGTTTATTATATTTAGTATGTTAATTAGTTCGTTCCTCTCCTAAATCTGGATTAGTGGTATCAGAGTGGTCTGCTCTTCACTTGTTTTTCTTCGTTCATGTCCCCGACAAGATCTAGGTACAAGAAGTTGGGACTCGAACCAATTGAGTTGTTGCAATATCGGTCGTGCCGAGCCCAAAAAAAACCCATGGGGGATGAAAACAAATATGATGGAGTAGGAGATCCTTTTAAAATTTTGCTCGAGGAATCCCTCACGCGATAAAGGAACAAAATGATGGACAACTTTGTGCAGATCCTTCGACGGTTTCCCACGGGAGAAGCATCTTCATCAAGTGGCCATGCAACCCCCTTCAAGGTACAAGTAAATTTTTATATTCCATTATTTGAAGGACTAATAGATGCGAATGTTGTAGATAAGTGGTTGAATATGCTCGAAGGGTATTTTTCGGTCCACAATTTTTTCGATAGGTAAAAGATTACTTTTTCACTCCTCAAGGTCGTCCCCCGTGTTAAGGACTAGTGGGATACTTACTCTAAGCAAAGGGCCATAGGGGAATCTTCAATATTTGTGGTTTCCCTACATGGGATTCCTTCTGGGATTCCATCAAAGAACAATACTACCTCATTGGAAGCTATGAAGACCAGTACACTCGATGGACCACCCTGTGTCAAGAAAGGGACCGAACAGTACCATATTTCACCAATATTTTCCATACCCTGCGCACCAAATTGGGTATCAAAGACTCTAGGAAACATATGATGCTCAAATACCACGGTTGTTTGCATATATACATTCAAATAGAAATGGATTTTCTGGACATCGCCTCATTGGGTACGACTAATAGATATGTTTTCAAGATCGAGCAGAAATTTAAGCAAAAGAGGAGAGAGTTTGGATCTGTAAACCCCTCACAACCGAAGCAGGCAAAAGGTGGCCCCAACCCACATGACAAGGGATAGAGAAAATATGGCCACTCTCAGGACAACCATTCCAAGCTGCAACACAACAAGGGCAATGAAAAGACAAAGAAGGACATGGGAAAATGGTCTGAATATGATAAAATCCCTTGGCCCAACACTAAAGAATGTCGCTCCAATAAATCACTTGTGGTCGAGATGAAGGCGTCCCATTCAGAGGCTAATTCTGACTCCGAATCAAATCCAAAAGGAGGGAAACAAATTATCAATGTTGAACGCAGTGCCACTGTCTCTACCACCAAAGTCTAGCCAAGTGAACCAGAAGAACCAGAGGAAGGGGAACACCGTTTTCATTCACAGATGTGGTTAAAGGGGGATCCGCTTCATTTCATTGTCGATAGTGGCAGTCAGAAGAACCTGATATTAGCAGAGATCGTCCAGTGATTGAACCTATCGAAGACACCGCACCCACAATCCTACACCATCGGCTGGCTTTTCCAAGGAAGAGATTCCTATGTTAGCCAACAGTGTCGTCTGCCCTATGACATCAAGCCTTTCAAAGATGAGGTATTGTGTGATATTTCTCCCCTTGAAGTTTTTGATGTTCTTTTAGGACAACCATATTTGTGGAAGCATCATGATGTGTATGAGTCTAGACCTAGTAGTGCTATTATTACTTTGGGTAGACGATTGTACATGATACTAGAGGTAGCACCGCCTACCGCTATTTCTTTAATCTCTGCTAAGAAATGCAGTAAGGTAATTTCACAGACTGAGAAGTTCGTCTTCTTTGTGATCCGTTCTCACAGTAAGTAGAAGGTCATCGCCACATCTGTGGCCTCTACACGGATCCTCTCTTTGCAACAGAAGCAAGTGGACGGGATCATGGAAGAGTACAAAGACATCTTCTCCTCACCCACCGGGATACCAACGCACTGCCAAGTCAAGAATCTAATTGATCTAACCCCCGATGCACCTCTTCCTAATGGACCAATCTATTGTCACTCGCTGATGGAAAATGATGAAATCAAGCGTCAGATCCAAAAGCTTCTTCAAAAGGGGCACATCAAACCCAACTCCTCCCCTTGTGGAAGCCTGATTGTACTGGTGCAGAGGAAGGACGGGACCTGGTGACTCTGCATTGATTACATAGCGTTCAACAAAATCACCGTCATGAACCGATACCCAATTCCTAGGATTGATGACCTTCTTGACCAACTCAAGGGGGAAAAGTTATTCAACAAGATTGACCTAAAGTCTGGCTACCACCAGGCTCTCATCAAACCAACTGATGTATGTGTTGAGGAAAATATATTAAATAATCTAACTCAAGCATTTTCAGATCCTGCTTGGCTAAAGAAAGATAGAAATGAATATCACCCTATGTTTATAGCCATCAAAATTGGTATCCTAATTCACAAGTATTGATTACAAGTGCTTAGGCTAGTTTTTTTATAAATAAAAGCTTGCTGAAAAATTCATTATTTATGTAATTTTCTGAACATAACAGATGTTGAAATAAATATAGAGATAGAAGTAAAGACACCAAGTCAATAATCTAAACAGATGAGACATAAAGCAATCGTTTATTTCATTCCAATTCATCAAAATAATCATTCTCTTTACAAAATTTCCTGAGAAAGTTTTGGACCAAAGTCAAACTTATATGTTCCCGATGAATCATACAAAAATATTTTTGGCAGAAAGTAAAAAAAATGAACTTTAAAAGATGGATCAACTTGCCACAGATTGTTTCCCACTCGACTCTACACAATAGCCTTCGCCAGTCATGAAATTTAATTCACAAACAAACAAGTCTACACAGACTATTAAAGATAGATCAACACCTCTGAAAAACAAGTGTCTGAATGATGTAATTCATCCCTGAATCTTGTTTTCTATAGTAGGACCCTGTTGTCATAAAATAGAATTAAGCTTCCAATGAATTAAAGAATGAATGAAAACTGAATTATCTCAAAAGAAAACCTCAAAGAGCAGACCTTAGTATGCTTCTCCTTCTATTCTCCTATTGTTCCTCATTTTCCTTTTGCCTTTAAGTAAATTAGAATTGGTTGAAGTAGTTGAACTACTTCTTTAGTTAAGTTAACTAAAATTCAACCAACTTTTTACTTAAGGGGGAAAATTAATAAAATCATAATAAGGGTTTTTAATAAATAATAACTAGTAGGTGGGACCCCTTGTGACTCCCTTTAGTTCTTTAACAATCATAACACAACTAGTTAATCAAAGAAATCATCCCTCCTTGTGACTCTCATCATCACTTTCATATTTTGACAATTTATATCAATGATAATTGAAATTATTTCCAAAAATATATTACCCATATATCCAAAAAATAGTGTGTTGTCCAAAATTTCAGAAGTCAATTGTTCTTAACAATTATTAAATAAAAACTTAAAATCCATATTTTCCACTATGGGAGGCAATCTTTCCCTTGTTGAAGCTGTCACTTTTGATCTCTCTGAATTTTCCTTAGGCTGTGTGGAGCCTTTAGGCTTAATCTCATTGATCACATGAGAGCAATCATCTCTCAAATGCATGCAGGAAGACACAGATTTGGCAGAGTCATTTGAGAGTGAGGAGGGGGAATCAGTGGCTTTCCCTTTGTCAGGAGCATGGTGGCTTCAGTTTTTAACCTTTTTCTTACATGAGAAGACTGTACTTGTTAGTGGACAAGGGCATCTTGGAAAATTTGATTAAGAGTTGGAGGAGCAGGTAGAGATAAGTTAGGCCAGCCACGATGTTGGGAGACTGTCGAGAGGACAATATCTTGTCATCCGTTGTTTTCAGGGACTTCAGGTTGTAGTGGGACATGAGGAGGCATTAGGATACCAGGGACCTATGGGGCTTGGAAGGGAGGTCTTTCAAGCCTAGGTTGGACCACTCCTTGCCTAATCTAGTTAAAAAATCCATCTTGAAATAACTGGCCTAACTCTTGTGAGTCTGAATCAAAGTGTATAGAGAATCTTGGCCTTCTAGGGACCCTGTTCCAATTTCCTCCTCTTAGGTTACCCCGGCCATGGCTACCTCTGCTGAAAAATCTCATCCCTGTATGCATTATTGATTAGCAAATAGTTTCTTTAACAACCATACATGAAAACTCTTTTTAAATATGAAATAAAATTTGGCTCAACAACATATCAGACTCATGCAATCCAATCCATACAAATTGTTTAATAGTTGTCAATGAGAAGGGGGTGAACAAGGGTTATGGGATATGTGAGGGGTTGTATTGAGCGAAAAATGTTAAAATGAGTGGGAAAAGATCATGATTATTTCTCACAGACATCAAAACATCAACTGTATCGTAAACCAAAATAATATACCACTGTAATTCATCCCTGCGATCATTTAACTGTCACAATACAAAATTTATCTTAACTATAATTAAATTTTAGGAACAGGGAGTGGATACTGAATAGGGGAAGGTGAGGGGATTGTAATGTGAAAAAAGTGAAATAATGGTAGGGAAAAGAACAAATATTGTTCGTAAAATCAATTAAGTAATCCATAAAACAGTTATGTATTCAATAAAACGATTCCAACACCAATTAAATAGTTATTGTGTGTTAAAACTTGTTCACTGTCCCACATCCAATTCTTTTAAAAAATTTCAGTTAATACAATGTATAATCATACTCAGAACCATCATGCCTTTCACCCATCTTGTTAAAAGAATTATGTTTCTTTTCATTTCCTTCCCTTTTATATTTAAAACAAAATCCAAAGGAACACACAGTCATATTGCTTCAACTCTATTCAACATATAAAAATATCAACCATTGCCAATAATTTTTAATTTCTCAAATCAAACATAGACACAGGTTTTTCCTGAGTTGAACGGACTCTTTTAAAACATGCTCGATTCCATTCTTTTGACAATATTAACAATTAAATTTGCAATGAAACCATACTACAAAAACCTCGTGCTTCATCTCTGATGGTGCAATAAAACAAAACGATGCACGATGTCTCCATAACCATACACAATAAACAACCAAATCTCAGTCATCAAATTTCCAATTTGTAACCGTCCCGGTCGGGACAAATTAAACACATAGCAGCCACCAACTTCAATGGATACCATGTTGTAGGAACACACAGAACAACGCATAACTAAAAGAGGCATGTCTATGACTGTACATTACTCTTTACTCCCAATCAACCAATTTAATCAAAAAACGAGTTGGGTTATCGATTCAACTGTCACAATAAAAGGAGGCAGCGACTGTATACCAATTCTCATTTCCAATTATAACTTTTCAACAACCTGATCAAACAGAGACGAGACGATTGTCAAAGGCACTATCAGGGCACTTAACCAACTTATGGTAGTCAACAAGATACCCGACAAGAGTGAAACTAGTTGGGTTGATCAAAATCGAGCTATGTAACCATGAACACAAGAAATAATCAAGGGTTCGCTCGATCACCAGAACATAGGGAGACTGGAGGTCGACCATATATCAACAGTAGGTGAGAAATCTTCGAGACAAGCATGGTGGAACCCCAAGCCTTATAACCCTTAGCTTTGTTAAATAGGGTGACAGTTCAACACCAGGTAGGGTAGGCCACAATGTAGAGGAGAAACGATTTCTCATTGGACAGTAACAAATACCAAGAACGTGCAGAGGCATAACCCTCGCGCTTCTCAAGAGCCGAACTAATTTATAACAATGTTGATGGAAAAGCAGACCCCAGGTATTACCAATCAACCCTAAAGCATACTTCTTGGCATAATGGTCACCCCATAATAGACCGTGTCGATGCCAATACCACAAAATAAGCCTACGACCAGGTGAAAAACCCACAAACATGGCTCTGGAGGATACACAGTGACCAAAAAGGGTTCGAAACATACATAGCAACGCCATAACAAGTGAATATAACCAGGCATGGCTACCATTAATTGTGAGGAGGTGGCCAACAAGGCTAAACAGAGTGAAACCCTCCAACAAAATACCCATAACTATTGAAAACAATAGCGAGTCATCACAATTTACACCACAAGGAACAGCCTATGAAATCCCAACTCTAACCATCAATTTTTCCATTTGCAAATGAATAAAACACATATTCATTCCAAAGAAAACACCCACGCGTTTACACAGTTGCCAATCTCAGGAAAACATAAGCCAACAAATTACCGAGCCAACGTCCATTTCATACATAGAGAGAATTCATGGATGAGCGAAAAGAACCATACCTGTAACCAATGGCTTTAAAAATGCGAGTCGATCGAGCAATTCCTTCCACACCTAAATCTTGAAGCTTAACCAAAGAAAAAAATAAATGACAATAATCATGCTAGTGTGATGACTCAATGTGAGAAGTATGGAGTGACATGCATTTACTGCACGTCACTTCCATCCTCCACTCCATTCAATTTCGTAGTACACGATAGCCAGCCAAAACATACCATTAATCCCATGCCATTAATTCCATGCATCGAAACTTGCACATATTGTTTTCCCATTGCACCACCCCAATACATATTAACCATTGCCAAGACCATACCATAACATATATCAAATGCGCCCAATATAACTCAATATAATTTGTATAGCCACTAACCATGCTAGTTAGGACTAACAATAATTCCTTTTAATTTCATTTGCACATAGTATAACATAGTATAGTATAGTTCCTCTTCTTGGATTTCTTTCATAAGTCTCTTTCCTTTTCTCTTGTTTCTTGTTGTTACTAACATGTGTCTTTTGCAGGTGTGACAGGTAATGAATCATGGTGACAATAGAAAATGTAATAAAAGTGATTACAAGTCATTCATAACATGGAATTTATAGCTTAGAATAACGGAATCAACACATAAAATGCATTATCAATCTGCCATTATGTCGCAAACAAAACCAATACTTCATCATCAATCATGTAGAACCTTGTAAGAAACATCAAAACAACAACATAAAATGTGTGATAAGACTATCTCTGAGCCTCCAATCTACAATGGGGGTCCCACCTACTAGTATTATATATCATTAGCATAGTTTAAATAATAGGCTTTAGCAATACTTTGCAGAAAAAATCCTCGTTGCGATTTTAATCGTCAACAATATGGAAGACAACTTTCAAATCTAAAGAAGGTCTCTTTGAATGTTTGGTCAGGCCCTTTGGCCTAACAAATGCACCAACCACTTTCATGAGGTTGATGGATGATGTATTGAGACCCTTGACCAACTCTTGTGTGGTGGTATATTTGTATTACATCCTTATCTTCAACAGAACTATGTATAGATTATGCCAGCTTCGTTACCTTCACTAGAGCATAAACCATCAAAGTTCATGTGCCACATACCATCATCTAAATAGATTTGTTCCAAGGGAATTTTATCCTCCTCAGCAAATATGGAATACACCCAAAGGTCCTCTTCAATATAGTTCACATTAGGTTGTGGGACACTCTCTATGTAAGGTGAAATCCTTCCCTCTGTAAGGACTATAATGTTTTTACCATTCCAAGGAATGAATAAGTGTGTCCTTTCGAGTGAGAGGTATCCACCTGTCAAAGATTGCCAATATCTTCCCAATATGATTGAGTAATTTCTTACTGGCATATCAATTACCTGAATACTAAGGGTTGTCCTTATTTCAGGGTGTGCGCACAAAACTAAGGTCACATGTTTAATCTCACCTATGGTCTTTTGTTGTAGACTATTATAAGAGAGCATGTTTTTGGCGTTTTCATTTGTACAAGACAAGCCTAGCACTTCCATAATAATCTTCGACATTACACTTGGGCCCAAACCTCCATCAATGAGGCAACAATGGGTGATCTTATCCATAATTTTTACAGAAATATAAAAAGGGGGATTTTTTACAGGGTATCTAAAGTTATGTACACCTACTTTATTTGTAGATGAATCCTCTTCATTTACCTCTTCAGAGAGGTTATCTACAATGGAATATTTTCCTTCCATGAATTGTTTTAGATGCCTCTGTTGTTCAGGGATGGTGACCATGTCCAGAAGGGCTGCATATGCTTTGATGTTGGCCCACTGATTTAGAATATTGTATTTGGAAGAGGGGAGAGGGGAGGTAATTCCTTGACTATCAGGAACCTTAGGAACCTGAACAGTAGTAGCTGGTGAGGATGAGCTCGAGCTAGAAGAACTACTGGGAGGATCATATTTTCCTTTGGGAGCGTAGGATTTGTTCCTAGTATTGATGATCATGACATCTTCCGGCTCTACAAAATCTAGGACAGAGATGGTAGTTTCTGGTCTTTTACCAAAGATCTTATCTCTGGCACTCTTCCTTCCCTCACATGTGGTTTCCTTGTGGCATTCCTTGCAAAATTTACACCAAATTCGAGGCATGATAGCTTTAGGCTGAAAATTATTTTCAAATGGACTTCTAAAGGGTGGTGCAGAAGAGGATGAAGCTCCAGGGGTGAAAGGGGATACATTTCTCTTTCTCTCATATGCTATCATATGATTATTCATATATTGTACTAGTTTTAAGAGGGCGGACATGTCTGTCTATTTAACTGATTCTCCCTGAGGAAGACCCGTTCTTTCGAGCTTTTCTTCATACTCCAAACATGTATGCAAAGAAGAATCGAGTTTATCAATGGCTTTTCCCTCAATCCTATGATGATAGGGGGAAGGTAATGCATTATAATAATGCATGAAAGTGACTTGGTTATGAGGTCGAATGAGTTCAGGGATTTGATTTTATAACTTAGTGAAACACAAGTTGAAGGAATTGATGGTCTCACCATTTTTATAGGCGATGTTATTGTACTCCCATAAATGCTCAGATGGGCTTTTAGATTTTCCATAAGTGGATTTGAACCAATTTACTAACTCCTGCCAAGTAGACATAATCTTAGGAGGAAGGTCAAAGAAATCGGTCGCAGCCTTTCCTTCCAAGGAATTGATAAATAAGCACATGCAAGTATCATTGTCATTGGCTCCTATGCTGTGACAAGAAATAGAAAATGCCACCAGGTGTTCATTTGTAGTGGAAGTGGTATTTCCTAAAAACCTAGGAAGATGCTCCTTGAATTTAGGAAGTGGACGAGTAGCAGGTGTTAGGTTAAGAGGAGAGGAAACATGCCATGGTGTGGTTGTAACGTCTTCTTCAAATTGAAAAAGCCCATACTTTTTGATGACTTTGGTGGGATTTGTGGTAGATTGGATAGGGATATGGTGGCTACATAAGCTACCAATCACTGACGAAGTTGAGGACTGAGAGGAGGAAGCACTTCTAGTGCAACCAGATCCACCACTAGATGTCATCTTGTAGATGATAGGTAAGGGAGAGAAAGACGAGATGGATGAATCAGACAAGGTTCTCCTTAGAGAACTTTGTTGGGTAGATAACACAACATTCCTTCTTCCTATTTCAACAATAGGATTAATTTCAGGTGATAAGCCTCTTCTCCTCCTAGAAACACAAGGGTCTAAGAACATGAAAAGAAGGTCAAAGATGAAGGAAAAGAACATTATTATTGATTTCTAGCCTGTCTACGTCTAGCTTCCAAACGTTCTTGGGAACTAATGTCTTGTTCAATTGTTTCCCATGAATGATTAAGTTCATTCTGAGTATTAACAATGTCTAAAATGGTGTTAAACAAATTCAAAGCAATGTTGGTCTAATCTTGAAGAACGGACTTAATATTGGGCTTCCTTGCAACATGTACAATCGTTAACAAATAAAACAGTCAAAGAATCAATATCAGAAAAATAGATGTATTCGATGATAATCGAGCATAAAAATCAACCAAAGAGATATTGAAGATTTGCCCAGTATGGTCGCCAAATAAATATTGAGGAAAATATATGAAATAATCTTACTCAAGCATTTTCAGATCCTGCTTGGCTAAAGCAAGATAGATGGGAATATCACCCTATGTTTATAGCCATCATAATTGGTATCCTAATTCACAAGTAAAGATTACAAGTGCTTAGGCTAGTTTTTTTATAAATAAAAGATTTCTGAAAAATTTATTATTGATGTAATTTTATGAACATAATAGATGTTGAAATAAATATAGAGATAGAAGTAAAGACACCAAGTCAATAATCAAAATAGATGAGACATAAAGAAATCGTTTATTTCATTCCAATTCATCAAAATAATCGTTCTCTTTACAAAATTTCCTGAGGAAGTTTTGGACCAAAGTCAAACTTAGATGTTCTTGATGAAAAAGGACTTCTGACAGAAAGTAAAAAACTGAACTTTAAAAGTTGGATCAGCTTGCCATAGATTGCTTCCCACTCGACTTTGCACAATAGCCTTCGTCAGTCATGAAATTTGATTCACTAACAGACAAGTCTACACAGACCATCAAAGATAGATCTACACTTCTAAAAAACAAGTGTATGAATGATGTAATTCAACCCTGAATCTTGTTGTCTACAATAGGACCTTGCTACCATAAAATAAAATTAGGCTTCTAATGAATTAAAGAATGAATGAAAACTAAATTATCTCAAAAAAAAAAACTCAAAGAGCATACCTTAGTATGCTTCTCCTTCTATTCTCCTCTTGTTCCTCCTTTTCCTTTTTTCTTTAAGCAAATTATAATTGGCTGAAGTAGTTGAACTACTTCTTTAGTTAAGTTAACTAAAACTCAACCAAATTTTTAGTTAAGGGGGAAAAGTAATAAAATCATAATAAGGTTTTTTAATAAATAATAACTAGTAGGTGGGATCCCTTATGACTCCCTTTAGTTCTTTAACAATCATAACACAACTAGTTAATCATACAAAACATCCCTCCTTGTGACTCCCATCATCACTTTCATATTTTGACAATTTATATCAATGATAATTGAAATTATTTCCAAAAATATATTACCCATATATCCAAAAAATAGTGTGTTGTCCAAGATTTCAGAAGTCAATTGTTCTCAACAATTAATAAATAAAAACTTAAAATCCATATTTGCCACTCCGGGAGGCAATAATTCCCTTGTTGCTTTCGTCACCTTTTGATCTCTCTGAATTTTCCTTAGGCTGTGTGGAGCCTTTAGGCCTAATCTCACTAATCACATGAGAGCAATCATCTCTCAAATGCATGCGGGAGGACAGGGATTTGGCAGAGTCATTTGAGGGTGAGAAGGGGGAAGCAGTGGCTTTCCCTTTGTTAGGAGCATGGTGGGCCTCACTTTTTAACCTTTTGCTTGCATGAGAAGACTGTATTGGTGAGTGAACATGGGAAGCTTGGACAATTTGATTAACAGGTGGAGGAGAAGGTAGAGATAAGTTAGGCCAGCCACGATGTTCAGAGACGGTCGGGTGGCCAATCTCTTTCCATCCGTCGTTTTCAGGGACTTTGGGTTGCAATGAGACATGAGGAGGAACTGGGATACCAGGGACCTATGGGGCTTGGAAGGGAGGTCTTTCAGGTCTAGGTTGGACCACTCCTTGCCCAATCCAATTAAAAAATCCATCTTGAAATAGATGGCCTAACTCTTGTGAATTTGCATCAAAGTGTATAGAGAACCTTGTCCTTCTAGGGCCCTTGTTCCAATTTCCTCTTCCTCGGTTACCCTAGACATGGCTACCTCTATTGAAAAATCTCATTCTTGTATGCATTATTGATTAGAAAATAGTTTCTTTAACAATCATACATGACAACTCGTTTTAAATATGAAATAAAATTTGTCTCAGTAACATATCAGACTCATGCAATCCAATCCATACAAATCGTTTAATAGTTGTCAATGAGCAGGGGGTGAACAAGGGTTCTAGGATATGTGAGGGGTTGTATTGAGCGAAAAATGTTAAAATGATGAGGAAAAGATTATGATTACTGCTCACGGACATCAAACCATCAACTATATCGTAAACCAAAAGAATATACCACTGTATTCATCCCTGCGATCCTTTGACTGTCATAATATAAAATTTATCTTGACTATTATTAAACTTTAGGAACATGGAGTGGATAGTGAATAGGGGAAGGTGAGGAGATTGTAATGTGTGAAAAGTGAAATAATGGTAGGGAAAAGAACGAATATTGTTAGTAAAATCAATTAAGTAATCCATAAAACAGTTATGTATTCAATACAATGATTCCAACACCAATTAAACAGTTACTATGTGTTAAAACTAAGGGTTCGCTCGATCGCCAAAACATAGGGAGACTGGAGGCTGACCATATCAATAGTAGGTGAGAAACCTTCAAGACAAGCATGGTGGAACCCCAAGCCTTATAAACCTTAGCTTTGTAAAATAGGGTGATAGTTCAACACCAGGTAGGGTAGGCCATGATGCAGAGGAGAAACGATTGCTCACTGGACAGTAACAAATACCAAGAACGCCTAGAGGCATAACCCTTGCACTTCTCAAGAGCCTAACTAATTTATAACAATGCTGATGGAAACTCAGACCCCAGATATTACCAATCAACCCTAAAGCATACTTCTTGGCATAATGGCCACCCCATAACCAACTGTGTCGATGCCAATACCACAAAATAAGACCATGACCAAGTGAAAAGCCCACGAACATGGCTCTGGAGGATACATAGTGACCAAAAGCGGTACAAAACATACACAACAACACCATAACAACCGAATATAATCGAGCATGGTTACCATTAATTGTGAGGAGGCAGCCAGCAAGGCTAAATAGAGCAAAACCCTCCAACAAAATACACATAACTATTGTAAACAATAGTGAGTCATCACAGTTTACACCACACAGAACATCCAACGAAATCCCAACTTTAACCATCAATTTTTCTATTTTCAAACGAATAACACACACAGTCATTCTAGAGAAAATACCCACGCATTTACACAGTTTCCAATCTCAGGAAAACACAAACCAACACATTACCAAGCCAATGTTCATTTCATACAAAGAGGGAATTCATGGATGAGTGAAAAGAACCATACTTGTAACCAATGGCTTTAAAAATGCGAGTTGGTCAAGCAATTCCTTCCACGCCTGAATCTCGGAGCTTAACCACAGCAAAAATAAATGACAATAACCATGCGAGGGTGATGGGCCAGTGTGAGAAGTATGGAGTGACGTGCATTTACTGCACGTCGCTTCCATCCTCCACTCCATTCGATTTAGTAGTACATGATAGCCAGCCAAAACATACCATTAATCCCATGCCATTAATTACATGCATCAAAACTTTCACATATTTCTTTCCCATTGCGCCACCCCAATCCATATTAACCATTTCCAAGACCATACCATTGTTAGATTACTAAGAGGGGGGGTGAATCAGTAATAGAGCAATATAATCCTTTATAACCATATAATCCAAGTGTTATGTCAATGAAGCATTATCATCCAATAACTGCAGAGTAAATAAGCAATGAACAAATGAACAAACATACACATACACAGTACACCAGTGTTTTACGTGTAAACCCAAATTGGGAGAAAACCACGAAATGTTTTTTCTTATATGTCTTAAAGAATTACATTCATTGGAAGCACCAAATTACTTGTTTTCCAGTTGCAACTGGAAGGAGGCTTCGACCCCCTAGTTTCACAGACTACAACCTGAGGGAAGCTCCAACTTCCCAAATCTCTGGCTACAACCAGAAGGAGGCTACAACCCCCTATGTTCTTTGGCTACAATCGGAAGGTGGCTACAACCACCTGTCCTTGCCCTGTCCTGCCACCTTGAAGTAGAAGTAGAATGATGGAACCGTTGTCAATCTATCACTGTGAGATATACCACTGTAAACCTGTACCAATAAATCTGAACCATGCATCAACCTGTACCTCAAC
>JASDQU010689003.1:0-18389 GCA_032191745.1 Picea mariana
AATCATTCAAATTTAGTGTATACTATAAAAAATATTCAAACAATATATATACATATATATAATTTTATATAAAATTGACAAAATAAAAAAAGATAATGAATATATAACTAATTGCCATAATAAAAAAATATAATGAATATATAGCTAATTACCATGGGATGATATTCATTCGATCCGCCATCAATGTGCCCAGATTTCCTACAATGTTTTGTAGTTGTTGCTATTAAAATTCTTACGGGACATATGAGGAAACATTTTTAGCAAGGGCAATAACATCTACCATCACCCTTTTCACCCGCTATACTTTTTTCCCCACCTCTAACTATATTATGCGACATTCTTCCGCAAAAAAATACCCTTTCGGAACCGTCGTTGTTATAGCAAGATTGTCACAACATCTTTAAATCGTTGAATATTTATAGGTCAATTTAGGTCACCGTCATCGCAATTGCAATGAACGTGGCCTAAATATTTCTTTTTTTTACCTATTTATTTGTTATATTTAGGTAACTTTGTCGAAGACGGGAACGGTTATAACGGTGTATTCGTCGCGCTTGCGACGAACATTATAACGGTCAAAAGTGAGCGTCTCTCTGGCGACGAAAACACAAGTTTATCGAAATTGAGACAGTATTCCACTATCTTGACTATCATCGCAAAACCAACGATAGTTTGTGTCTGTCAATAGAGCGACGAATACGGGGTGGATTTAGATCAAAATTGAAAATTTGAACTTTTTCTCTTGAATTTTGCAATGAAAGAGTACTTTCATCACAAGTAGACGTTGCAATTTTTCCAATATGTAGTAGTGACACAAATTACAGTGGAATACATGAACAACATCCAATCTCCCAACCTATTCTTTGGGTTTGGTTGTAGAGAGATTTTCATTTCTTCCAAAACCCTTGGCAAGTTCGTACCAAAGATAAGACTATACACCCTGGAAATGATCTTTTTGATGAAAATAAGTATGGTGATCCTTTTGCATTCAGTCGAGAAGAATGCAACTTCAAGGAATTTTGTCTTATTCAATTCCAGGAACATTCTTAGAAAGTGCGTGTAGTATATCAAGTGTCTCAGTGAATTTAAATTTACCAGTTGTTGATGCATGTTATCAGCGATGAACTTGTCAAAACTGATACAGACCAACTGACTAGACTCTGACATAAAAAAGGTCAACAGGAAACCCAGCATGACTTCTACTTCAAACTTGTCGTTATCCAACCCTAAAATTTGACTAAGTAGGGAACAAGCCCACTGGACCTCAATAATCACGATGCTTACATTGATAGGTAACGACTGACTTTCGGAATGGTGTGCAGGTTTAACAATTGTTTGCAGAAATAGGGTTTTTACTTTGGGGGGACATTCTTGGTAGATTGTGATCAATTTCTCTTCCTCGAAGGGATCTGACACTGTAGGGGAAGACTCTGGTATACTGAGGGTGTATTGAATTAACATACCATCTATTTCACATAATACCTCTCACCCTAACTTATTCAAAATGACCCTTTCTTCCTGCAAATATTGTTCTGCACACCAACTTACAAACTCTGGGAAAGGGAAAACGACTTATACGGTGTAAGGGGTGATGGAGGCTTGGGCTGCTTCGAGGAAGGGTATCCGTTTTCCAACATTGTCTAACAAATTTGATCTGGACATGGAAATGGGTGATACTATTATTTCTGTGTCAAATACATCAGATTCCTTGTCGAATAGGGATTCCTCTTTAGAGGCAAAGTCTTGTTCTTTCATGGATAAAACGATAGGATTAGTGGCCATGATGAAAAATACCTTTAAATCGACAAAGAATGCTCGGAGCTGGTTCATTGTTGAGCTTAAGTTTCAAATGGAGGGTTTGCGCCAATTTTCAAATGGTCGAGTGCTTTGAAATATCATAAAATAATGATCGGGGGATCTCCTTTTATATGCATTTTTCAATATCGGGGGTTGGAAAAAATGGTTTTGAGTAGACCGATTTTTTCCCCAATATGCCTCTAATGGAGCCACGTGTCTGAGAAATGAAACCATGGTATTTTCCTCGGCCCGCCCTTGAAAAATTATCCTCTGTTCTACTTCATTGCCCGATATGTGTCTTAGTCATCGATCTAGGCCGCTTCAAGATCTATGGTCGGTCAGGTCCTATCAACTTCCGATATCGGGGGTTGGAAAAAATGGTTTTTAGTAGACCACTTTTCGACCTGATATGCCTCTAATAGTGCCACGTGGTCACATGCTGAAACCATGATATTTTCCCCGGCCCGCTCTCACCTAATTAAACCTCATGCTATTTCATCACCTGATATAGCTGCTAGCCGTTGATCTGTTCCGCTTCAAGATCTATGTTTCACCAGGCCCCATATTTTGTGCCTCTGCTATATTGGCCCTTTTTTTTCAGATGTATCACAGTCCTCCAAATCACACTGTATCCCTACACTGCTTTAGTCCTCTACGAAATATGAAATTTGTAGTCCATACAAAACTATTATGGTGATAACATAGGCTCCAACTGGGGATGTTATCCTCCCCGCGAGGTAGAAAAGAAACATAGACCTAGTGCCTTTCCATTGGGACATGATTTATTCATGCAATCTAAAACTGCTAATATTTATTCAAAAACTCAAAATCGACCCATCATAGCTCAAGGCCTTCACCTTGGGATTCAACTATGTTGCTTTTATTCCAACTTCTTTCTGCGAAAATGTAAAAATTATTATTTACAATGAATGGGCAGGGTGATTATTATTCAAACAATGTAATTCTTAAGGAACCTTCCATTCATAGGCCCTCCTCCAACGAGTTCTC
The DNA here is from genome assembly GCA_032191745.1 of Picea mariana. Taxonomy (NCBI): domain Eukaryota; kingdom Viridiplantae; phylum Streptophyta; class Pinopsida; order Pinales; family Pinaceae; genus Picea; species Picea mariana. Next base: position 2,806 of record JASDQU010689003.1, read on the forward strand.
CATTACTCTCCTGTAAAAAATAGGCATTGCTCCCACGGTATGTTGCAATTTTGAATGGACCCAGCCATAGTTGATCAAATTTCCCATGTTTTCCCTTATCTTCATTTCTGGCATCCAATTTTTGTACCAAGTCTCCTGATTCGAAGTCATTCACCTTGGTGTGTTTGTCAAAAGCCTCTTTGATCTTGTCTTGGCATAGTTGAGTATTGTTGAACGCTTTTTCTCTGGTTTTTTGTACACTGATGAGTTCATCCTTCCTTCTTTGTGTGGCATCTGTCTCTGCATCTTGCTCCTGCAACAGTATCATTACTGGCAATCCCAATGTAATAAGAAAAATTGCTTCAGTGCCATAGATGATCTAGAAAGGGGACATGGCAATGGATCTTTTTGGGGATATCCTGTCATCCCACAGTGCGTGGGTGAGCGTTTTGTGCCATGCCTTTTTATTCTCTTGCAACAGTTTTTTGATGATTCTATCTAAGATTTTATTCGAAGACTCAGCCAATCCATTCCCTTGAGGGTAGTATGATGTAGAATGACCAAGGGTGATATTGTAATAACTGCATAATTTTTCTATTTTCTTGGATTTGAAAGTTGTTGCACTGTCTGTTATGATCTTAGTCGGGCACCCAAACCTGGACACAATATTTTATTCTAAAAACTAGATGATAACATCATTTGTTTCTTTCCTGGTGGAAACTGCCTCAATCCACTTAGTGAAATAATCTGTTGCTTTTAGAATCCACCTGTTTTGGGCTGAGGATTGTGGATGTATTTCTCTTATAAAATTGAGACCCCACTGTCTGAAAGGAGCTTCAACAGAAATGGGTTTCAAAGGCAGATGTTGCAATTTTCTTTTTCCATCAAAAATATGACATTCATGGCATTTTGAAACCTCTTTATAGACATCAAGAAAAAAGTTGGTCCAATAGAACCCAACCCTCAAAATCTTATGCACAATTGTCTTCCAATAATGATGACCTCCATAGTCACCCTTATGGAACTCTCTGATGGTTTTCTCTGCTTCTCCTTCTATCAAAAATCTCAATAAAATTCCTCCTGAATATTTCCAATATAGCGATTCATTCACTATACAAAATTTTGTTGCCTTCAGTTTCAAGAATCTGGATTTTGTTTTACTAAATTCAGGAGGAACCTAAAAAATTTTCAACACAAAGATGATATCTGCATACCATGCAAAGTCAAGAAATTTCTGGGATATTTGTGGATTCTCCTTTTCCTCTTCTGATGTAATATGTAACAACTCTGCAATGAAGTTTATTCCTAAAAGTTCACAATTTTTTTGTCCCATCAGCTTTTCCAATCCCTGTCCCTTGACCAACTTGGTAGGTTTGATTTCCAGGTCATATTCTAACATCACTGCTATCCATTTTCCCCTCCTTCCTCCAGGATCAGGCTGGGTCAGGATGTCTTTCACTGAGCTATTGGGTACATAAGAAGTAGTATGAGAATGTAGGATGTAAACTCTGAATTATTTCAAGGCTTTGACCAGAGCATATGCTTTCTTATCCATGATGTCATATTTCAAAGGAGCATCCCTCAATGTCTTGTTGTAATACGCTATGGGTTTCTCAAAATTTTGGTCATGTTTTTGGAGTAAAACACCAGCAATTGTGTGTTCTGAGGAAAAAGAGAACAATATGAAATCCTTCTCAAAATTACGACTTGCAACTATTGGAGCCTTGGTCAATTCCACTTTGATGTCTTCAAAGGATATTCTTGCTTCAGGAGAACACTTTATTTCATTTCCCTTCTTGAGCATGTTTGTGATGTATTTTATGATTTCAGCCAAATTTGGGATAAACCTTCTCAGAAAATTTACTTTCCCCAGGAAAGATTGAACCTCTTTTTTACTTCTAGGTATGCTAATTTTCAGGATTCCCTCAACTCTGTTGGGATCTACCTTTATCCCATCTTTTGAAATAATGTGACCCAACATATTTCCTTCTTCCATGGAAAAATTTAATTTCTTAGGATTCAATGAGATTCTGAACTTTCTACATTTTTGAAATGCCCTTCTAAGATGCTTGAGGTGTTCTTCATCTTAGGCAGAATACACAGTGATGTCATCAAGGTAGATAACAATGAATTTATATTTTTCATCAGCAAAAGTTATATCCATAGCTCTTTGAAACATAGCCCCTACATTCATAATCCCAAAAGGCACCTTGGCATACATAAATGTACCCCATGGTGTGGTAAATGTCGTCTTTTCCTGATCGTCAGGGTACACCATAATCTGATTGTATCCTGAGAAGCCATCTAACATTGAAATCTTCTGATAACCCACCACCTTCTTTAAAATATGATCCATGTTAGGCAACATGTAATGATATTTTAGAGATACTTTTTTTAGATTCCTAAAATCCACACACAACCGGATTTCTCCACTCTTCTTTCTAACTGGCACTAGATTTGCCACGCATTTGGAAAATCTGGACACTATGATTTTGGCTTCAAATAGATTCTTTACTTCTTTCTCAATCAGGGGTAGTGTTGGCCCTTGACCAAGTTTCAAGAGATACTTGGTCATATTGACCTATTTTGGGACTTCGATAGCCATCGAAGGAGGAGTGCAAGATGGAGCAGAGATCATAGGATCTCGGCCCACTTTTGGATCCATTTTGGGTTTATGGGAATATGTAACGGGATTGGGATATTGGCCCATGGATTTTACCCATGCTTAGACCTATTTTGTATGTATAAATAGTAAGCTAGTGAGCTAGAGGATAGATCGAAATCTATGTGATGTATGCTAAGTGCAAGTAAGGTATGTAAGTGCTTTCTGCCTATATGAGACTTGCAGGGATAACTGAAAGTCATTGTAGGAAGTTGGAAAAGGATTTGTGTTGTAATGCAAGGAAGAAGGATCTAGCGAGTTGCGTAGATCTTCCATCCTATGCGCGGGAGTTTTTTGGTGGCTTTGTGCTATAACTGATTGAAGACACTAATAAATAAGAAGAGTTGGTGGATGTAGCCCCGGGGTGGGGATGAACCACGTAAATCTGTGTGTTATGCTTTGTTCTTTGACTTGATGTGTTTATCCTTTATTTTGCTAAGTGCTTTGATATATTTAGATAGAACTACTTATTCTTTGTGCTTATAGAGGTGTATGAATGTTAAATCTGACATGTATGAAGATGCTTAGTGTTGATCTACCGGATCTAATCTGTTTTACTATTGCTAAGTGTTGAAATACCTTAGATCTAAGTGAATGTTGTGATGCTCTATGTTATCTGTGAAGTATAATAAGGAATGAATATTGATGAATTATCTATGCTAAGTACTATGTAAGCGATATAGTCATAGATTTGTTTCCCACATAAGGTTGTAGACACTTAAGTCCTGCAACCACCCCTGCCTCTACCTCAGGTGAGACTTCATATGCTTCGCAGGTGCTGCTGAAAGGGTCGGTAGTTAGGGCTTTGTTGGTGCACTCTTGAGAGTTGAACCCTAGGTCTGTCCCTATGCCAACAAATGTTCCATTTCTAGGACCTGAAACTTTGATTGTTGGGAACTGAGGAAGAGGAAGCTCTGTGCAAAGATTCATCCTGAAACTGTGAAATATTTGTGCATAGATTTATGCCCTAGTGTGTAGTATTCTACTTGATCTGTAAAGCTTTGTACTAAAGAAATAAGGTTAGATCTGAGAGACATAATCCCGAACTGAAGAGAGAAGGCCAGATATAAAAGAAAGGAGGTCGAATCTGTAGAAAAGAAGTAGGATCTGAAAGCTTTGTGCTCCAAGAGAGGTAAAAGCGATAAGTTTTGATTGAAAGAGGTAATATCTATAAGCTTTGTGCTCTGTTAAAGGTAAGAATAGTTAAAAGTTCTTAGATCTGAAATATGTGTGCTCAGTAAAAGTAAGATAAGTGGAAATTTGTGTTTCTAGAATATGGATCTAGGTATGTTTGATAGATTCTGTCCTAGCTTAAAAACTAGGGCATTAATAGATGAAAGAAGGTTTGATCTGAATAGATATGATAAGAATAATGAAAGATATGTTATACCTATGCATAGAAATAATGTTTGGACTAACAAATGGATGCAGGATCCTAGAAAGAATCTTTTGCAGGTTAGCTACCATGATCCTAGTGCGCAGTATAGAAAAGGCAGGGGATCATTTAACAAAAAGCGAGGATTAACCCTCTGTTACAGTTGCAGAAGACCAGGACATCTCCTTAAGGAATTCCCTGGCAGAAGACCTAGTTGTCTCTGTTGCAAAGCCATGGACCATGAAGTGTTGGATTGCCCTAGAATGATCTCTAAGCTCGAAGGAATGAATCTGAATCAAGGAAACCCTAAGGCAGATCCAGAAAAGGTAGAGCCCCAACAAGAATCAAAGAAGGTATTGATGCAAGTGAAAGAGACCCTGAATGACCACCGACATATCATCTTATCAGAGATATTCAAAGAGAAGGAATGCATCGAAGCAAGAATAGAGGACTTCGACATTGACTGTGTCCTGGATGAAGAAACATAGATGAATATTATGCCAGAAAGAACCTGGGAAGCTATAGGAAGGCCTGCTATGATCCCTTCCCTAGGGGGAATAAGTTTATTCAGAGGAAATCTAGTAAACCTACGTGGAAGGCTCACCCGAATACCTATGACTGTCAATGGAGCTTCGACAGAAGAGGACTTTGAGATTATTAAATTTGTTGAAGACAGAGCCTCGTTTACCATGCTAATAGGAAAACCTTGGATGGATAGAGATCAAGCCAGACGAAAGGAGGAAGAAGAATTTTTGGAACAGAAGAAGCAAGAGTTAAAAGACTTTATGACCAAAAGGATCACGCACTTGATTGAGGAACAAAAGAGTAGATCGCAAATAGTTAATACTAGAAACTCGGATGTTGAGGCTAAGAGAACACTAGAGGATCCCCAGAAGATTGAATTATGTATCCCAGACAAGGAAGAAGTATTACATAGGAACCCTAGGAAAAAATTTCAACATTGCAAAGTAACTAATACCAAAGAAGAAAAGACTCAGAATGATAAAAGCATTACCAAGACGAAGCTCCCTGAAAAGAAGGCTAGAAAGTTAAGAAAGAAAAGGGCTAATACTGAAAAGTTACAGGAGGTTATAGAAGAGACCTCGCAGAAAGAAAAATTTCAGAATTGAATCTTCGCTATGATATAAGAACAGTGACATAGAGTACTTCGCCATGATGAAGAAATATAGCCGTTGGGGACGATATATCCATTCGACTTCTACTCCGAACAGGCAGAAAAACTGTAAAGAGGCATCATCAGACCATTGGGTCATGCCATAACAGATCGAATAGGAGTTAATGGAGGGTCATGATTGTTGTGAGCCAACCATTATCATCTCACCTATTTAGCTCGTCGTGCCATGCATGAAGAACACTTTTTCCAAATCAAGAATTTGAGCTTGCAACCTTGATTAAGATTTTCCAGTGATCATTATTCTCTTGCTTTCCATCTTATCGCTATGTCTACATTACTTAGTGAAACCGATATTATTAACCTCGAGTGCGTATGTCTGAGGAGCTTAGCACATATGAAGAATATACGAAGGAAGTACTCATTGATCTCAGGACCAAGAAAGTCATGTCAGAAAGAAGGATGTCTGTAGGTGTGCAAGCATCATCGACAGGAGGAGTCCAAGCTTCTCCATCGACTACTCGCGAAGCAGGAACTTCCATAATCGCGACAGAGACGAGAATGAAGCATAGAGACAATCTCGCAAAAACCAAGTTGATTCTGAGCATATTAGATGCATATATACCTCCTCTGAGCGACGCAGTGAACAAAGATAGTGTGCCTAGAGATTTTTGCTATGCCTTGGTCACTACGTACCTCCTGAAATGGATACGCACAGTTCACATAGACCAGGATAAGATAGCAACACTGAAGTTTAGTGACTTCAACCTTGGAGACAGTAAAGCTTATAGTATGCTTGCCCCGCATAAGTATCTGACCAAGACAAAAGGCAATAATTCAAAGATTATCCCCCAGCCTTGGACCCATAACCTCGCACAATCTACCCTACTTAATGTTATGAAGTTCCTTCACTTCATACGACATCAAGAAGTGAATGAATGTGTTACGTTGTTGTTATCCTGTTACCATAGAGGATATTTATGGCTGAACCGATGTATCACAGTAGATCTGACCTTGATCCATTGGATCACTAGTATGAGCATGCAAGACCCCGACCTGCAAGAGTTTTACCCTAGAAAGACCACAGATAGAGCATTAGCGTAAAATATTAAAGAAATGTATAGCAATGTTAAGAAAGGAACATGAGGCTACAAGGTAGCCTCTATCTAGAACGACGTAGTGTGCCTAGCCTGTCAACTAATTGTTGGGAAATTAGTTCGCAAGAACCGGCCCACCCAAGTGACCGGATTTGTAGTCGACCTCATAGGAAAGTGCGCTAAGGGTGTACAGATGAATTGGGCACAGTACCTTGTAAACCAGTGAGAGCTTGATTGTAGGGAAGCACAGGACCAAGGGTATGAGTTCTATTTCAGCTGGCTTCTCATACTGATTGCATTCATTGCATGGGAAATGCTAGAAGGTGTGACCTTCCCAGACATCGACCCCTTTGAAACATTGGCTATGAATTTTAGTACCCTGTGGTACTCGAATGATATGAATAAGAAATGGCAGTAAAATAATGTGTTTCATTCATATTATAATAAGTTGAGAGTAGCTATCTAGGATACACTGCGCATCACTCCTAACACCCTCCACAGGTTTCGGCCCATGATGAAAGTTAGCACAGACAGACACTTTCTCTACATCACAGCACGCGCTGACAAGCACAAGAAGCAGTTACAGTCCTATTATAAATTAACAGAAGAAGATCTGGAGAAGATCACAAAGGAATGTTCAGTGGACCTCCTTGTTCCAGCTGATCCTGTGGAGATATTTGATGTAGACAGTCCAAAAAATGCGTAGGATATACCTGGACCTAGCATGCGATAGAACATTAGCAAAGTACAAGACCTAAGCAGTGCCTTGGTGAAGACTGCTTTCGTCATGCCAGAGAAAGAGGGTGATGGTGAAGAGTTAGAAGAAGTTGAACAGAAGTGCAGAGATGAAGTAGAGATTTTGAAGAAGAGGAAGGGTTCACCTCAGAAACCTTCTTCTCAGAAGAAGTCCAAAGCTCTCGTGACTAAGCTGCAGACCACACTAACCCCAGATGACTTCAACTTCATCATCACAGCTCTGAATGATGTTGTGATGGAGATAATAGAGAAGAGAGAGACTAAACAAGAGGCGATGTACATTAGGATCGAGATAAAGATCTAAGGAGTGTAGCAAGCACTTCAGTCGAAGTGCATAGTCTCCACTGTGCCCCTGTCAGTCGGAACACCAAAAGTAGGAGATGAGTCAGCTCAACTCCACCAAATCGCAGATTTAGTCGAGGCTCGACTTTGAAAAGCACAAGATGAAGCAGAGAAATCCATCCATGCTTTGACACAAGTACAGTGAGTACTTGTAGAATAGTGCAGTGCTGCAGAACAAGAAAAGAGTGCTCTCCAAGAAAAATGGAATGATGAGAAAGCACAACTATAGCAAGGAAATGAACAGTTGTTGGTAGAGCAACTGGAGGTAAAGGAAGCGGTCAACAGAGCACTTCGCTCTATGATAGTCATTGAGGTATAGACCGAAGAAATAATCCCACAGTAGCTGGCACAGCTCGAAGACATGATCCAGAAGCTACAGCAACACATTGCATATCTAGAGCTTCGCGTAGTACCTGAAACCCCAAAAGATATCAGAGACCAAAGTGAAATAATTGCCCACAACACAGTTGATAGACTGGAAGCTCTTTCCTTGGAATGAAAGAGACTAAGTAGCTGTAGTGCCCAGACATATGAGAACCTCACCGAAAACCCATAGTTATATAAATTGGAGTTGCAACTCCAAGAGGAGAAGTATGAAGCTGAAAATCTACAAACATAGCTGAAGACCCTATCACCCGTAGAAAGAATGAAGAGAACTCAAGAGAAATGCACTGCCCAACAGTATATCCATATGATCTAGAGAAAAGTGATGGAAGACACTCAATGAATCTAACCTATACAAGACAATGCAAGCCTGTTTTTTTTCGAGATCGAAAGCCAAGGGGCATAGATATAAATGGTCGTCATCACCACAGAACAATGCCTGGAAGGACCAGTAAACGACGCAGTGATACTGGAATTCATTGAGCAAGAGGTCATAGCACAACAACAGCTCGAGCCAAGCTCAAAGCATTCGAGGCAGAATTTCTCAGACCAGAGTGACTCGGGATGAGTCATGGGTGAGTGTTGGGGCCTTGTTGGCCCTTGACCAAGTTTCAGGAGATACTTGTTCATATTGACCTATTTTGGGACTTCACCAGCCATCGAAGGAGGAGCATAAGATGAAGCAAATATCACGGGATATCGGCCCACTTTTGGGTCCATTTGGTTTTTAGGGAATATGTAACGGGATTGGGATATTGGCCCATGGGTTTTACCCATGCTTAGACCTGTTTTGTATGTATACATAGTAATCTAGTGAGCTAGAGGATAGATCGCCATCTATGTGATGTATGCTAAGTGAAATTTAGGTGTGTAAGTTCTTTGTGCCTATATGAGACTTGCAAGGCTAAGTGCAAGTCATTGTAGGAAGTTGAAAAAGGCTTTGTGTTGTAACGCAAGGAACAAGGATATAGCGAGCTGCACAGATCTTTGTCCTGTGCGCAGGAGGTTTTTGGTGGCTCTGTGTTGTAACTGATTGAAGATGCTAATAAAGAACAAGATTTGGTGGATGTAGCCCTAGGGTGGGGGTGAACCATGTAAATCTATGTGTTATGCTTTTTTCTTCGACTTGATGTGTTTATCCTTTATTTTGCTAGGTGCTTTGATATATTTAGATAGATATACTTATGCTTTGTGCATATAGAGGTGTATGAATGTTAGATCTGACATGTATGAAGATGCTTAGTGCTGATCTATCGAATATGATCTGTTTTACTGTTGCTAAGTTCTGAAATACCTTAGATATAAGTGAATGTTGCGATGCTCTGTGCTATCTGCGAAGTATAATAAGGGTTGAATATTGAAAAATTATCTATGCTAAGTACTCTATAAGCGATATAATCACAGATCTGTGTCCTAGCTAAGGTTGCAGAAACTTGAGGCCTACAATCACCCCTGCCTCTACCTCAGGTGAGACTTCATCTACTTCGCAGGTGTTGCTGAAAGGGCCAGTAGTTAGGGCTTTGTTGGTGCGCTCTTGAGCATTGAACCCTGGGTCTATCCCTGTGCCAACAGGTAGCAACAAAGGATTTATCCTCTCAATTTTTGTTTGAATGGCTTGTGATCTTCTTTGATTGGGATAACATGATGAATTATACTTGTGTCATAGACTTTCAAATCATCATAGGTCCAAGCAAAAACATCAGGGAATTCTTGCATCAATTTTACATGCCTCTCCTTGACTTCAGGGCTAAGATTTTTGGATAGCTTAACAATCTTTGGATCCTCTGATGTCCCAATATTGCAATATTCTACATCCCCTTCATTTAATGTAATCTTTGGACATCTGGCCACATCATTATTATCAAAGAGTTATTCCAATGGGACCAGACCTTTAGGAATGGTGTTTCTCTTTAGTTGAACGATATCTCTTCCTACAATCCGATTGTTGAAATACCCCTCCTTTGTGAAAGTAGCTGCATCCACCTCATCATCACAGTATTCATCATCAATGTTAAAATTCTCTAACTCGTTCTCCATCTTGAGGAAACTTTCTATCTATTTTTCATCCTCGAAAACTTACCAGTGCTTCGTATTATCTAGTATTGTTGGTCTGTACTTGACCTCAATCTTGTATCCATTTTCAGGGAAAATTGGAACTTTGAAAATTGTTGCTGAAGTAACCAAGGCATCAATGACCTGGTTATGTTCTCTTGGAATTGCTAAAAGATTACATTCTGGAAACTCTTCAAGGTGTTCTAGTACCATATTTCTATAAGCCCTCAGTCTGGAGTGTTTTTCTTGGTATATGTCTTTGATTTGATTTATAATTATCTCAGAGTTTCCATGTACATCAATTCTTTTGGCACCCAATTCTTTCAAGACCTTTAACCCCAATACTAATGCTTCATATTCAGCCATGTTATTTGTGCATTCAAAAACAAGCTTATAAGAAGATAATTTTGAATCTCCTTTGGGATGATTGATCCAAACACCAGATCCCGCTCCTTCTCTACAGGAAGATTCATCAAAACTCATCTTCCATATCTGATCTTCTACTCCGTCCTACTGTTTTGAGTCTTCCTCGTAATGATGATCAAATCTCCCCTTGTTGAGAATTTCAATTTTTGGTTCTTCCTCTTCGCAACACAAGTCATTGAAGAAAATAGAAGATCTCAACTCAGTTTCCATGGATTATATGGGATGGTTGCTAGGCTATGACTTGTTTTTGACCATGTATTTGAGCAAAACTTGTCTGAACAACCTTCTTTCTTGACCGAAAATAGGGATGGTGGCATATGACATGTCCATATGGAGGGTTCCTTTTAATTTTGCAGCCCAAGATCTTGACAACATCATGTCGAATTTGGGAGTGATGTCAGCAACTACTACATCCATTACCATGTTCTTCATTGGAATTTGTGCCAAATATACCACCAGATCTTTGATAAGACCTAGGCATTTCACCTTCCTAGAATTGAAAGAGAACAAGTCTTTGTAAGGCCCGGTGATGTCCAAAACTAGTTGGTCCATGACCAATTTGGGAATTAGGTTATGAGATGCCCCTGAATCCAACATGGCATTATGTAGAGTCATATCGTGGAATTTTAGGCTAACATAGAAAGGGGGAACTTCTTCGTTATCACCATTTTCTTCTACTCTTGGTCTGAATAAGATGGTAGGGTGCTCATCTTGTACGTTCAGGGTATCATAAGCTTATTATGTTTTAAGCATCCTAATGATCTGATTTCTATATTCACTATTCTTGATTAATTCGTTAAATGGAACAGAAATTTTGATCTTAGCCATCTCACTTTAAAAACTAAAAGAGGATGAAGTCTTCTCTACCTCTTTGGTGACCGTTTCTTTCCTTGCCTCCAATATTCTCTTATCTAGTTATTCTTTCTGATTTCCTTTGTCCTTAGTGCCCTTTGTAGCAGAATCCTTTGCAATAGAGTCTTTTGTAACTAAATATGTGTTGGGCTGACTTGAAGAAGGTATGTTACTTTGAGCTTCTTTGGTGGGGTTTCCCTTTGAAGAATTTCCCTTTGGAGGATTTGGAGGTACCCTTTGATTTCGAAGGTTGTATTGTCTTTGTAATTGCATGATGGAATTTTACAATCCTATCTTGTAATCATTTGTTTCTACTGACAGCCTTTCCTCTTCATCTTGCAAAAATATCTCACTTGCATCCATGAAATGGTCGTGTTCTTCTTTAGTAAAAAACACTTATGTTTCTTTATCATCATAGCAGTTCATGTTATCTTCAAAATATCCATGATAATTTTCATCTATATAATTATTTTGAAAAGGAGGCCTTATTTGTTGATCTCCCTGATTTCCTTGATTTCTCCGATTCCTTTGCTCTCTTTGTCTAATTTGGGGGATCATTGGTCTCCTCAGATTTCTGGGTGGACCATCAGGCTATTCTCTAGGGTTAGACCTATTACCCAAAGTCATCCTTTCCATCATTCTCTCCATGTTTTTTATCATTGCTTCAAACCTTTCTTCTGATGTTTGTGACGTTGAAGGTTGTGCTTTATCTTGAGTTTTGTTCATGTTCCTGCCAGAATTAGTTTAAATCTTCCCTGAAGCCATTAGGTTCACTTCAAATTCTATGGAATCAGTCATCATATCATCCAATGTGGCATATCTTTGTTCTCTTAATAAAAATGAAAAGTCACTTTCAAAAGAATCATCATATCTGAGCTAAGCAACTTTAGGGGGGGGGTTACCTTAGCAGGAATCACATTATAGACCTTCATAAATATGGTTGAAAACTCCTGCACTGTTTTGTCAGGTGATCTCTTCATGTTGTTGTACTGGGTCAACAACTGAAGGGGATATTTCTTATCTCCCCATTTTGCAAGGAAGCTTGTTTCAAAGGCCTTGAAATCTGCGATACTAGCTAGTGGAAGGGATCTGAACCAATTCCTCACTAGTCCTGCAAGAATTTGTGTAAACAACCTCATTTTCACATCTTCAAAGTCCACCTCTCCCAAGTCTATGAAATCATTAAACCAGTCTAGATGCTTCTGAGCTAATATATTACCTTCAGCATCATATAGTTTGATCCTTAGGTTATAATCTTGAGGTAGATCATGTAGTTGGGTAGGCAGTATGAGGGGGGAAATCTAGTTGCTATGGCTTCTATGAGGGGTTGGAGTGGTTGTTGGTTCTGAGCAGGGATCACTATAGGCCTAGAAGACGTGGCTAAAATCAAATCTTGGAATCTATTTTCGTCAAAGATGGTCTCACTTAAACAAGATTTAGACTTAGTTTTGAATATGGCTTGCTCAAATATCACATCAAACTCAAGGTATTCAAGGCTAGTCACTCTATCCTTGGGAAAGGATAGATACTAGTCTGAATGCAACACTGGGGTTATTGGATTTTATTTCCTTTTACATACAATATTTTTAGGGTCAGACATAGGGATTGCAGCTTCTGGGTCTGGGTTGCTCCTGGTGTGAATTTTCTTAGGAGCCAGGATTTCTATCTCACATTGTTTGGTGCAACTGGTCTTTTGGTAGCGGAGTCACCAAGGAAAAAATAATCTCATCCAATTAGGTATTTGATCCACTTTCACCCTCAGGGATCAAATGATCCAGGTGGATATCGGTGGCCACCCACCTTCTCCAAATGGCTCAAAATAGTTTTCTGGCAATGTTGGCAATTTACTATATCAAGGTTCTCAATGATAGACAATCATGATTGAGCCCCCAAAATGAATCTCCTAGACGATATCTTTCCAACGATCTATCACACACCTAAAATAGAGATCGTACACAAAAGTTACGACCCTGGGAAGTTGATGTACTCACTTACCCAAACGGGGCCCACATGACTTTTGGAGCTTCATCTCCTAGGTTACCTTTTTTAATGTCTAGGGTTTTTGGCATACCTGCTTATTGTAAAAAGGCCTTCAGAGCCTCATTGTAATCAACTTCTTGTGAATGCGAGTAGCCGTCACATCTCTTCTCAGAGATAAGCTGCCACCATTCTGGCGAGTCTTTCACTCTGTATTTTTATAGTCTTTGTACATTTCTTTCATTAATAGAAATCGTGTATTACTGTATCTCTATGTTTATGGTTTCATCTCTGATATATTTTTGTTATATTATTGGATATATGCGATATCTCTGTGCATTTCTTTATTATATCTCCGCTCTCATTTTGTGCCGAAAATAATCCGAATCATTAAACTAAGTCTCTAAAGTCATTTTTCCTAGGGAAGATTTTTCAATCTCGTCCCCGGCAATGGTTCCAGAATGTTAGCACTCTGTAAATTTTGTCAGGATAATAGACAAATGACAGAGGTAGTTGTTTCAACCTACTTTAGAGATGAAGCACTAGCCTACTCAACTCAGAGAGGGCTCTCTCATGTCACTTGATATTTCTTTGGTAATCAACGGCTAGATTTGGTTTGTTTTGGGGGTTTTAATAAAGTTGTTGGCAAGGAAGGGGAGGAACACTTTGGGAAATGGAGTCAAAATTTTGAAATTGAATGAAAACAATGATCAGCTGGTAGAACTCTTCAAAGGATAAAGGATAAACGAGGCAATGAATCTGAGTTATTAATTGAGTTTGAGTAGGGTGTAAGAAGAAACAAAAAACAAATAATTTCCTTAGAGAATTACTTAAATGAATTCTGAATTAGTTAAGAGGAAATTCACACAGTTTAAATTTCTTAATCCAAGAGCATCACAAGATGAATTATGATATTTTCACTATCCAATTTAAACAGAAGATGGTGCAAATGGAAATATAGAATCACGGGAAATACATACAATGAGAGAAGACAAAACTCATATCACCACCATTAGAATCTTTTCATAGAGACTTCAAAAGATTTTGCATGTATATTCAATTCAGCTCCAAAAAATTACAATAGAATTTAGAAGCAACAAAAAGGTGCCCTTGCACTTCTGCCAACATTAATTCATTCAAAATTTCTAGTACTTATACAATTCGATTACAATGGTTGAAACCGAAACGTTTCAGCTTCTAAAATTGACTATAATAATTTCAACTAACAGTATCGGCATATGAACCGATTTACAATGATTAATCAAAAAACATTTCATATACTAGGGATGGATCTCTCTGACTGCTCAACTTCCTTTGCACCATCTGTCCTGCTCAGATCTCCTGTCTAATTTTCCAACTTGGTGACACCTGGAAGTTACTCACTGGTTCCTGGAATACTGCATTTGGTCTTGCCTAACCATACGATATCCTTCCACTGTGAGTCAAAAGGAATCTCGTAATCCATCATCTCCTTTATCATAATATCTAGGTCAATGCAGGTAGTGTAAGACATAGTTGGCAACCCGATCTTCACTATCTTGAAATGATTCAAAATCTCAAAGTCTGCAGCCAAATATTCCACCAAATTGGGCCCCTTCAGGTTCTCTTCCATGCCTTCAAATTTTGAATGATCCATTATGCACTGAGTGAGGAGAGAATTGTGTTCCTCTTGATTGTATAATTTCCCTTTACCATACCAAAATGGTGGGAGGCCCTTGATAAAAAATTATTCAAATGTATCTTTGAACTCTTGTATGCTCTGCTCCATTTGCACATATTTGGTTTGAACAGATTTGAGCAAATTTTGTTTAGCGATGATCCTCCTGGCCCAAATGATCAGTGCAGTTCTGTCCTTTACCCCAATGGTATGAAGATCGGCAGTGGGTACAAAATTTAGCAAGTTAATAGTGTTTTGGGCCCATTCCGAGGGATTTTTTGCCAGTGTCTCATTAACAACAGTACCTCTAATTCGGGCAGTGACAACCATGCTCTCTTTTTCATGTATAAAATTTAGGTAAACCCTGAACTTAGTAGCTCTAGCAGTAACAACATCCTAGATTACATGTTTAGCTCCTTGCAAAATTCCTTTACCCTTCAACCTCGTTTTCAATTTGTTCACCCTCTCTTGCAAATCTTGATTATCCTTTGAAATTGGGTCATCCTTTCTTCCTTTGTTTTCATCTCTTGCTACAGCTTTTCTATGACTTCCTTAAGGTTCTTGATCTCCCATGTCTTCAAGATTACTTGGGACATAACCTGAACCAATCCATCAGTGCTTGATCCAGCTTCTGTATTAGAAGGTACAATGAAACCCATATTTGTTGTTGCTACCTGTCCTTGTGACCAATTCTCTTTCACTTTTTCCAACAGCAACACTTTAGCTTTGTAATTTAGTGCTTCTTTTCTGAATGTCTCCTTTTCTTGCTCAAGATAATATAGCTCTGTTGTTTGTGGATTTTCTGTGGCATACATTTTCAGCTTCTTCTTTAGGCTTTGGATCATCTTCTCTTTCTCATCTAAAGAAGCCTTTACCCCATGAGGGCCCTCAAA
>JASDQU010689003.1:18898-31212 GCA_032191745.1 Picea mariana
AAAGGCCTTCAGAGCCTCATTGTAATCATCTTCTTGCGAATGCGAGTAGCCGTCACATCTCTTTTCAGAGATAAGCTGCCACCATTCTGGCGAGTCTTTCACTCTGTATTTTTATAGTCTCTGTACATTTATTTCATTAATAGAAATCGTGTATTATTGTATCTCTGTGTTTATGGTTTCATCTATGATATATTTCTGTTATATTATTGGATATATGTGATATCTCTGTGCATTTCTTTATTATATCGCCGCTCTCATTTTGTGCCGAAAATAATCTGAATCATCAAACTAAGTCTCTAAAGTCATTTTTCCTAGGGAAGATTTTTCAATTTCTTCCCCGACAACAGTTCCAGAATGTTATCACTCTGTAAATTTTGTCAGGATGATAGACAAACGACAGAGGTAGTTGTTTCAACCTACTTTAGAGATGAAGCACTAGCCTGCTCAAATCAGAGAGGGCTCTCTCATGTCACTTGATATTTCTTTGGTAATCAACGGCTAGATTTGGTTTGTTTTGGGGGTTTTAATAAAGTTGTTGGCAAGGAAGGGGAGGAACACTTTGGGAAATGGAGTCAAAATTTTGAAATTGAATGAAAACAATGATCAGCTGGTAGAACTCTCCAAAGGATAAAGGATAAATGAGGCAATGAATCCGAGTTATTAATTGAGTTTGAGTAGGGTGTAAGAAGAAACAGAAAACAAATAATTTCCTCAGATAATTACTTAAATGAATTCTGAATTAGTTAAGAGGAAATTCACACAGTTTAAATTTCTTAAGACGAGAGCATCACAAGATGAATTACGATATTTTCACTATCCAATTTAAACAGAAGATGGTGCAAATGGAAATAAAGAATCACGGGAAATACATACAATGAGAGAAGACAAAACTCATATCACCACCATTAGAATATTTTCATAGAGACTTCAAAAGCTTTTGTATGTATATTCAATTCAGCTCCAAAAAATTACAATAGAATTTAGAAGCAACAAAAAGGTGCCCTTGCACTTCTGCCAACATTAATTCATTCAAAATTTCTAGTACTTATACAATTCGATTACAATGGCTGAAACCGAAACGTTTCAGCTTCTAAAATTGACTATAATAATTTCAACTAACAGTATCGGCATATGAACCGATTTACAATGATTAAACAAAAAACATTTCATATACTAGGGATGGATCTCTCTAACTGCTCGACTTCCTTTGCACCATCTGTCCTACTCAGATCTCCTGTCTAATTTTCCAATTTGGTGACACCTGGAAGTTACTCACTGGTTCCTGGAATACTGCATTTGGTCTTGCCTAACCATACGATATCCTTCCACTGTGAGTCAAAAGGAATCTCGTAATCCATCATCTCCTTTATCATAATATCTAGGTCAATGCAGGTAGTGTAAGACATAGTTGGCAACCCGATCTTCACTATCTTGAAATGATTCAAAATCTCAAAGTCTGCAGCCAAATATTCCACCAAATTGGGCCCCTTCAGGTTCTCTTCCATTCCTTCAAATTTCGAATGATCCATTCTGCACTGAGTGAGGAGAGAATTGTGTTCCTCTTGATTGTATAATTTCCCTTTACCATACCAAAATGGTGGGAGGCCCTTGATAAAAAATTGTTCAAATGTAACTTTGAACTCTTGTATGCTCTGCTCCATTTGCACATATCTAGTTTGAACAGATTTGAGCAAATTTTGTTTAGCGATGATCCTCCTGGCCCAAATGATCAGTGCAGTTATGTCCATTACCCCAATGGTATGAAGATCGGCAGTGGGCACAGAATTTAGCAAGTTAATAGTGTTTTGGGCCCATTCCGAGGGATTTTTTGCCAGTGTCTCATTAACAACAGTACCTCTACTTTGGGCAGTGACAACCATGCTCTCTTTGTCATTTATAAAATTTAGGTAAACCCTGAACTTAGTAGCTCCAGCAGTAAAAACATCCCAAATTACATGTTTAGCTCCTTCCAAAACTCCTTTACCCTTCAACCTCGTTTTCAATTTGTTCACCCTCTCTTGCAAATCTTGATTATCCTTTTGAAATTGGGTCATCCTTTATTCCTTTGTTTTCATCTCTTGCTGCAGCTTTTCTATGACTTCCTTAAGGTTCTTGATCTCCCCTGTCTTCAAGATTACTTGGGACATAACCTGAACCAATCCATCAGTGCTTGATCCAGCTTCTGTATTAGAAGGTACAATGACACCCATATTTGTTGTTGCTACCTGTCCTTGTGACCAATTCTCTTTCACTTTTTCCAACAACAACACTTTAGCTTTGTAATTTAGTGCTTCTTGTCTGAATGTCTCCTTTTCTTGCTCAAGATAATATAGCTATGTTGTTTGTGGATTTTCTGTGGCATACATTTTCAGCTTCTTCTTTAGGCTTTGGATCATCTTCTCTTTCTCATCTAAAGAAGCCTTTACCCCATGAGGGCCCTCAAATTCCAATCTTTTGACCTGTGTCTACCAGGCCTTGTTGGATGCTTTCTCTTGCTTTAATTGTCCATCCAATTTTAGTGCATGTATTGTCAGTATTGAAACCCTCAGACTCAAACTTAGGTAGTCTGAATATAGCATGTCACCGGCATTCCTGTGGAACTTTACTTTGTTTGGGGCACCAATATTTTCATAATGCATCTTGATTTCAGACACTTTATTATCATCTACTATTGCTATGTTAAATGTCTTTCTTTCCACATCCTTGACTGAAAATAGGGAAGCCTTATGCTGGGAGATCTTCTCTACCTCAGGAAACAAGTCCCTTATTTCACTATTTTCCATACTTCTCTTCACATCATACTGATTACTGATTCATTAAGTCTTCTTTGGATTGGTAGACTACCCCAGGTGTCTTGCCAAATACATGTTTCTTGTTGCTAAAAAATTTGGAGCTGATTTCAGTCTGTGGCATGCTTCCTATACTATTATATTTTTTCTTGGTTACACTTTCCACCATCTCCATGCTTTCTTTCTCTTTAGGTTCTTCTTCTTCTAGGTCTACTATCTGAGATGATGGTGTGATTTTCATTTTCTTGAGAATATTTTGTTGGCTACTGGAACCTAGTGCCTCTGAACTGCTTATCTTGTTATAAACACTCATCTTTGGAGCTTTGACAATCAGCTTTGGGGAATTTTTCCGTGTCTGGGTCTGTTGAGGAGTTGACCCTGACTGTTGTGTGTGATCAGGTTGCAAAGTGACCTCCATGTTTGCACATGTTTTCAAATTTGCCAATTTATCATATCCCTCAATTTTCTCATGCTCGTAGGGGCCTTGCCTACTCAACAACCTTCTTTTAGATATGATCTGGTGTGGGTGATATCTCATACCTTGTAACTATGTAAAACCGAATTCACTAAGTTTGGCTTGGATTTGAGGCAGACAGGACCTAGCTTTTACCACAAAAGGTCCTACCACAAAAGGAAGTTTTAAATTAGATGCCTTGTACGTTTTGAGAAAATGATTTGTCTCTGAAATAATCCTTTTTCTGATGAACTCTGGGGAAAATACTCTGGGAGTCAAGAAGATAGGAAAAATATGAGGTCCTTCTTGATAACCATACACCCAAATTACAGTGGACTGCATGAACATCATCCAATCTCCCACCCTATTCTCTTGGTTTGGTTGTAGAGATCTTTTCATTTCTTCCAAAACCCTTGGCAGGTATGTGYCRTAGATAAGACTATAGACACTGGACATGATCTTTTTGATGAAAATAAGCATGGTGATMTTTTTGCATTCAGTYGAGWTGAATGCAACTTCAGGGAATTTGGTCTKATTCRATTCTCRGAACATTCTTAGCAAGTGCATGTAGTATCKGAAGTGTCTCAGTGAATTGAAATTTACCAGTTGTTGATGCATATTATTAGTGATGAACTTGTSAAAACTRATACAGAYYGACTGACTAGACTCTGACATAAAAAAGGTCAACAGGAAACCCAATATGACTTCTACTACAAACTTGTCRTTATCCAACCCTAAAATTTGACTAAGTAAGGAACAAGCCCACTRGACCTMAATAATCATGATGCTTACATTGATAGGTAACGACTGACTTTCGGAATGGTGTTCAGGTTTAACAATGGTTTGCARAAATAGGGTTTTTACTTCGRGGGRACATTCTTGGTAGATTGTGATCATTTTCTCTTCCTCGAAGGGCTATGRCACTATGGGGGAACACTCTGGTATACTGAGGGTGTKTCGAATTGATAGACCATATATTTCACATAAGACCTCTAACCCTAACTTATTCAAAATGACCCTTTTCTTCCTGTGAATATTGTTTCTCACACCAGCTTACAAACTCTGGGAAAGGGAAAATGACTTCTACGGCGTAAGGTGTGATGGAGGCTTGGGCAGCTTTGATGAAGGGTATCCATTTTCCAACATTGTCTAGCAAATTTGATCTGGACACAAAAATGGGTGATACTGTTATTTCTCTGTCAAATACGTCAGAATCCCTCTCGATTAGGGCTTCCTCTTTAGAGGTAGAGTGTTGTTATTTCATGGATAAAACGACAGGATTAGTGGCCATGATGAAAAATACCTGTAAATCGGCGGAGAATGATCGGAGTTGGTTCACTGTTGAGCTTTAGTTTCGAATGGAGGGTTTGTGCCAATTTTCAAATGGTAGAGTTCTTTGAAATATCATAAAATAATGATCGGTGGATCTCCTTTTATATTTGTTTTTCGATATCGGGGGTTGGAAAAAATGGTTTTGAGTAGACCGATTTTCACCCCGATATGCCTCTGATGGCGCCGCTTGTCCGAGAAATGAAACCATGGTATTTTCCCTGGCCCGCCCTCAAACAATTATCCTCTGCGCTACTTCATTTCTTGATATGTGTCTTGGTCATCGATCTGGTCCACTTAAATATCTATGGTCCACTGGGTCCTATCAACTTTCAATATCGAGAGTTGGAAAAACGGTTTTGAGTAGACCACTTTTCACCTCGATATGCCTCTGATGGGACCACGTGGTCGCACACCAAAACCATGGTATTTTCCCCAACCCACTCTCACCTAATTAAACCTTGTGGTATTTCATTGCCCGATATGGATGTTGGTCGTTGATCTGGGCTACTTGAAGATCTATGGTCCATCAGGCCCCATCTTTCGCGCCTCCACTATATTGGCCCTTTTTCTCCAGATGTAGCCCGGTCCTCCAAATAACACCGTATCTCTACACTCCTTTAGTCCTCTCCTAAGTCTGAAATTTGTAGTCCATACAGAATTGTTATGGTGATAACACCCACAATTCACCACCTTTCGCCACGTGGCTCTTCCTCTATACAATGGTTTCAATTGCAGGACCGCTCAAGAATTTTATCTTTCGAGCATGTTGTTGCATCCCCGCAATGAAGTGTGATCATCCATCTTCTACAATCTGTGATTGGGGAAAGCCTTTCTTTTGCTGCCACGCATCATTCTTGGATGGACCCTGCTTCATGTTTCAAAGATCAATGGTTCACAATTATTTCCAGAGTTCAGGCTTCGAGCCTTTTCAATGCATAGCTCTTACAATCCTCCGGAGTGTTCTATATCCAATGTGATATATCTTCCTCCACGTGTCTTCTTGTTTTGGATGGCCAAGATTCACTTCGGGAGTTTGGGCTTCGAGAGTTTTCTTCTCCTTTCTCATGCAATCCTCCGAAGTGTCGTATTTCTGAAGTGTTAGTTCTGGTTCCGCGTGGCCTCTTGATTTGGATGGCTGAGATTCACTTTGGGAGTTTGGGATTCAATATTTTTCTTCTTCTTTCTCACGCAATCCTCTGAAGTGTCAAATTTCTGAAGTGTGAGATCTATCGATGCGTGTTCTCATCCTTCAATTGCATAGATTTACTTCGAGACTTCGGGAAGTTTGGATGGAAATTTCCAAAAGTAAATTTCTCCTGGTTGAAGTGGGAGCCTCTTGCTAACTTTGGGACTTCAGGCCTTCAGGTGATACTACTGCAAAGATCAACGGCTCTTGTTTATTTGAGATCAACAGTCAACAATTACTTTGGGAGTTCAGGCTTCGGGCCTTCCGAAGTCTTTTACTCACTCAACTTCTGCTCTCTTTCTCTTGGAGTATGAGATAACATGTGTCCCTTGCTTAAATATCAACAATCCTAAGCGATTGCAGGCTCACAAATTGCACAGCCTTTAATTTTTTTCTCGATCCCTGGAATGCAAAGATGCTCGTTCATAGCAGGATCGATATGCACCATTGATCTGTTGATTTAGCAAGATCAATGATCCTAAGCGATTGTGGACTCACAACTTGCAGAAACTTTAATTTTCTTCCCAATCCCTGCAATGCCTCCCTACAATCGATTTATCTCCAATGAGATATGATGGTCGTGACTTAATATTGTTGATCTGACAGCTAATCTTGCTCTCACTCAGATCTTACAGCTGAAAATTGAACCTGTTGTTTGCTTGTATTTTAGATTCGAAATGGACTTCTTTTGAAATTTGCGCTTGGACATTAACTGTGCAACAAAAGACTTGTTCATCTTGTGACCTTGACAACTTCATGTGATAACATTGGCTCCACAGGGGATGGCATGCTCCCTGTGAGTTTCCAAGAACAAGTTTTAGTGCCTTAGCTGTTGGGTTGTGGAGTCGAGCTCAAATGCATTCTACTGGAGGCAGCAGGATGACATGTACACTACTTAACTTAAAAAAGAAAACAAACACAAATTATCCAGAAGGAGCTTATTTATGTACAATCCTGAACTTACCGATTTTTACAATGTGCTAGGTAAAAAAAAACTTCCACCATATCCATTCAAGTAACTTCCTAATTGAAAACGCATTTACTCTGTCACTGATCAGCAAGGGATAACAAAACTGTGACAGTGAACTAATTACATTCTTCAGATTACCTCCCAATGATGAAGGTAAGATAAATCTTGGAGGCTTCAATGCATTGAGGGAATGAAACTCCATGTATTCACCTACAGGGTCATAAAATAGGTGATAAAACCTACTATATTGGTAACAGAAAGCCTGCTCTACTTTACAGTTTCTCACATATGGTTGAATGTCTATGGCAAGCAAGGGTGATTGAAAGGCTAATGCAGGTTGTTGATACACTTCTCTTTTTCCTTCTCTGGTAACATCTACTATATGATGGCAAGAAATATCCTCATGTATATCAATAGAAGGCTCCTTCTCTTTATCATGTTTCTCTTGGTAAAATCCTTCACTTTCATTAGAATTTTGGTTTCTAATGCTTTTTTCTTCCAACACAAGAAACACCTCAGCATCTTCATCATTGTCTCCATAATGGTCAAATAAAGGAGGAGTCTTGAATGACATTCCAAGAGGTATCTCTTGCCGAACATGAGAAAACCACTCCTTATTATTAAACACAAGTTGCCTTTCAAGATTCAATCCAATAAGCAATATATTATCATCATATGAGTCAAAAATAGGTTGCTCATATATAGGCTTTTTACAGATAGGGATACAAAGAGTATCAGCTTCCAAAGAAGACTCAGTTTCTGCACCCTCCTTATTGAGACAGCCAACAAAGTTTCCATCTGATGCAGATGAACAGGGAAGAGAAAGAGATGATTCATCATCCAAGGAATATCATTCATTCTCGTAGCCTTCATAAGATTCAACTATATCCTAAACATAGTCTTTATACTCCTCACAATAGCTATGACAAATTAACTCAGAGGAATAAAACTTTTGACAATGAATATTGAAAGCTGCATGAAACTCTTTGAGTGAAGAAATGCTAGAAAGCTCAAGAGAGTGATACCGAATACAAGCATCTCCTAGAAGAGAGTACATAAACAAATTCATATGTATGTCTTCATGCTGGATGTCAAGCTTCTGTATCAAAACATGAAATCCAAGAACATGTTCAAGAGGGTTGTCATTCTTAACTTCATAAAATCTTGGCAGCAGATATTGTCATTCATTGATATGAGGCACACGATGTGGATAACCAGCTATGGTTGAGAAGTTGAGTGGGGAAAACCTCTTGTCCAGGATATCCTCCATAGAAATTTTATTTTTCACCTTTCAGTGGAGTGACCAATAGATTCTTCACAATGGAGTCGCCATGGTGAAAGATAAGCAGGTAGAACAATGTGTCTAGCTTCAGTTCACCATCTAAAACTGGATATCTTCGTTGTTGTTCACCCAGGGAAGATATCTTCACTTTCGTCCCCTACAACAACACCATTAATGTTAGCACTGAGAGTCACCCTCAGACTGCTAGAGGATAATCCCAGTACCCAACAAATTATTGGTGGAGGTAGTTTTATGAATGGAGGTCAAATGGAAAAAACTCAGTAGAAGAATTATTTAACATAGAAACTGGACAAGAAATGCATAGGGAAGTGGGTCCTCATTAACTTTAGTCAGTGGTTTAAGTTTAAAGGTGAGCATAAGGAAGACTTAGTGAGAAAGGTGGATAAGTCTGCCATGAGCATCCGACTTTCAAGCAGCTTGCTGAAGAAAAACTCAGGCACAAGACCACTGTTGAACTCAAGTTTCAGACACTGAAATATATCATAGCAGCATAATAATCAAACCTCCTATTATGAGTAAAATATCTCTATGGCTAGGGTGAACCACAAAAGATAGGCATGATTGTAGAAATTGACTCAATTCCAGCATATGCTATATAAACTAATGTGCAAGAGAAGTAATAAAGAGGCCTACCTCATCCAAATGTTTGATGGCATCCACCGTTGAGCACTTTGACCCAAATCTTTGTACCTGCAACACGTTCTCAACAAACAAGCAGAGAAAGCATATAGTGATGATATAACAGGTTATCACATTAGATAGCATAATCCATTAATATACAAAACAAACATGCCCATGGATCATAACACATATATTTGCAAGATATCAATTGGATGGGAAAGGAGTATTTCTATTAATAAATGATCAGTAGAATTGAAAACATTACAGACTTCTGTGTCAACACAGTTCAGAACCAAGAAACCGAGTTCCTTCCAACTGGGCCTCTACCACTTCAATCCTCCACCAAAGGCAAGCTCATATAAAGGAGACAAAAAGGTTCTCCATCAATAAGGGAAGAACTTGGGGGCTGGACACTATGTTCAAACTTAAAGGACAAAGGGATGCAGACTCAATAATGGAGTAATAATTTCTCCAGAGTAACTTTGCTCTCAAAGTTGAATTCTCTCCCCTTTTCCATAGCTCGGAATTGGATTCTTTATAGCCTTCAAAATGTAACTGAAGGGTCAAGTTAGAACGTTTCCAGTATATGGAAGGCCAAGGATCATATATCTCATGTCGTGGCATGGAAACCTGACATTTAATTTTGATTTTCTGGCACAAATCCCGATGTACTTGGGATGTAGTGGAGCAACCAGCATATACACTTGTTGTATATCTTTCAAGGTGTGTACAAGTGGAAAAATATCTACTTTTGTCTCTGGATTTATCAATCAAGGAAAGTAAGTCTACATGGGGGAATGGAATAAGGCCCTCTCTGCAATATTGCATAGAGTGAGGCAAATCTTGCTTTAACAGATGCCCCCTAATGTGTGAGGTCAGAGGAGAATCTATGATGGCCGAAATACACTATAAATAACCCATAAGTGGAGTGGTAGAGAACCAGCTGGACGAACTCAATTGCTCATTACATTCTGTACTGACTTTGCATACATGGCTGCCAAAATTACACTGCAGATCCATGTGGAAAATATACCAAACAAGTGCTTATGGCCATGAATAGGAAAATACAAATACGGTTACATGCCAAAAAGTTGTCATAGTCACGAACTGTAATATACCAGATATAAAATGTATGCAGAACAAAAATAAAATGTTAGTAATGGCAGAATAACAGCAATATAACCAGAACATTCACCACAATAACACTGAAATGATATAAGAATAACAAAAAAAATAGCACTTTGAATCTGAAAGAAATGTTCACGGGCCTCTTCAAGGGGGAAACCTCCAGTTGAGAAAAGCTCTATTACAATAATATTCAATCTAGGGTTCTCATACCCTCGACTCCTATTTATACTAAAAAGAAGCATCTAGAGGAAGNTTAGGTCTTCTTACATCTGCCTTATTCTATTTTATTGAAAGCCTTTATTAATATTTACCTTTATTACATATAAATATATTGTTCTACCTATGTTGGGTTAGGACCCTAACATGTCCGCCCCCTTAAAAATAGCCTTGTTCTCAAGGCTTGAGATGAGGAAATTGTTGCAGAATGGTAGTTGGTTCCCAAGTGGCGTCTGTTGGAGTTGTATCTTTCCACTGTACTAGTACTTCCTTGATGGTTCTCTGATGTAGGTGACACTCACACTGGTCTAAAACTTCTTCTAGTTGTAGCCAAATGGATCCATCTTCAGCTAACTCTGGAAGGTTGGTTTGAATTTTGCACTTAGCTCCAATCACCTTCTTTAAGCATGAAACATGAAAAACAGGATGTAGCTTCGAATGGTTGGGAAAAGCTAACTGATAGGTGACTTGTACCACATGCTTGAGCACGGTATAAGGACCATAAAATTTGGGCGCTAGCTTCTGACAATGCTCGGCCTCGAGGGAAATTTGCTTGTAAGGTTGTAGTCAAAGAAACACTTGATCCCCTTTTGCAAATTGACGTTTAGAGCGACCTTATATGCTTGTTGCTTCATGTGATTCTGTGCCATGACCAGATTATCTTTGAGGGTATGGAGAATGGCCTCTCGAGCTGTAAGTGTTAGGTCAACCACCTGAACCTTCGAGGCACCCGATAAGTATGAGAGAATTGAAGGTTGCTTTTGTCCATATACTGCTTCAAAAGGATTCATGCATGTAGTTGTATGGTATGAAGTGTTGTACCACCATTCAGCTAGGGGTAACCATTGAGCCCACTGATTTTTCTTTTCTGAGGAAAAACACCTCAAATATGTTTCCAAACACTTGTTGACAACTTTCGTTTGGCCATCAGTCTAGGGATGATAAGTTGTGCTGAGATGAAATTATGTGCCTTGTATCTTGAACATTTCTTGCCAAAAATTGCTTGTGAAAGTTGGGTCGTGATAAAAAACAATAGAGTGCGGCATGCCACGAAGCTTGAAGACCTGATCCATGAATATTTGAGTCATCGTGGATGCTGTAAAAAGGTGTTGAAGGGCACAGAAATAAGCGTACTTGGAAAGGCGATCAACAACCACCATGATGACGGATTTATTTCCTGATTTGGGTAAGCCGGTAATAAAATCCATAGAGATATCCTTCCAAATAGCAGGTGGAAATGGTAGCGGTTGTAGTGTGCCTGGCGATTTGACTGTTTCTCCCTTATTTCATTGACAGATGTCACATTTAGCTACAAAATTACGAATGTCTTGTTTTATACCATCCCAGAAAAGGGAATGTTTGACCCTGTCATAGGTTTTGGTGAACCCGGAGTGCCCTTCTGTGGGTGTAGCATGAAGCTTAGAAAGTACCATGTATTTAATCTTTGATTGTTTACTTAAATACAAATGGCCTTTNGAAAGGGATCCTTCATCTTCATATTTTCGGGAAAGTGCATCCGCAACCACATTGTCTTTTCCTTTCTTATAAATGATCTCATAATCATATCCAAAGAGTTTAGTCACCCATTTTTGTTGTTCTGGGGAGGAAATGTGTTGTTCCATAAAACACTTAAGGCTTTGACGATCTGTATTAATTTGGAATCGTTGCCCCAATAGATAAGGATGCCACAGATCCAAGGCATGCAGAATAGCCAACATTTTCTTTTCATAGATGGATTTGCCCAGATTTATTTTAGATAGTTGCTTGTTGGTAAAGGCCCAAGGTTGACCCTCTTGCATAAGGACAACACCAATTTCTTTCCCTGAGGCATCACATTCCAAAACAAAGGTCTTTGTGAAATCGGGAAGGGAAAGGACTGGAGTGGTGCATATGGCCATCTTCAAGGTTTGAAAATCTTGAGCAGCGGCTGGAGTCCAAGTGAAAGATTTCTTTTTGAGGAGAGTAGTGAGAGGTGCTGCAATCTTCCCATAATTCTTAACAAACTTGCAATAATACCTTGTTAAGCCTAGAAATCCACGCAAGCTCTTAAGAGTCTTTGGGTGAGGCCAGTCTTGCATAGCTTCAATATTTTTAGGATCCACCCTAGCGCCATCTTTTCCAAACAGATGACCCAAGTATTGGACTTCTGAGGCACCAAAAGCACATTTAGACCAGGAAAATTTGGTGCTGAGCGAGTAGATAAAGAACTTGATCCACATGAGAAAGATGGTCTGTCCAGGTTTTGCTATAGATGAGGATATCATCAAAGAAAACCAAGACAAAATGGAGGAGAAAAGCACGAAAGAGATGATTCA
>JASDQU010689004.1:28675-50963 GCA_032191745.1 Picea mariana
AAGAACATGCATTGATAAATCTACCCAAGTAACACTTTACCTAAGATCCAATGTGTACAATCATCAAACAAATCGATACAAGTTTACCTCATATGCATAAGAAGAACAAGAACATGCATTGCTCCTCTAGTTATCCTCCAAAGCTTCTCCTTTATTATTACTCAAGAAAATAGATTTTGGAGAGAAAATACTCCAAAACCCTAAGAGCATAGAATGAAAATGATGGAACAATAGAGAGAGAGAGAGTGGAAAATCAAGTAGCATAACAATAGCTCAAGATATGGTAAGTTAGGAGTAAGGAGAGAGATCTATTTATACTTGGAGAGGCAAACCTACCTCTCTTGGATCAATACCAAGTGTCCACCACCAAGCATAAGAGTAGATCTCTAGGCTAGGGCGCATCATCTAGGGTTTAGAAAAGTGTGGGAGGTGTTGGGATTACACAAAAGCAAGTGGGAGGCTATGGGATTCGTGCTAGGGGAGTGGAAGGAATTAAAATAATTTTTTAAAAATTATTTCTAGATTTTTCCAAGTGGAGGGGGGCGTAACTCCTCTTGGAGGGCGCAACTTTCTTGGGATGAGGCAAGAAAGGGAGTGTTGGGATGAGGGAAAAGGTGTGGGATCACCTTGTAAGGTGATGTGAGGGTTAAGAGAAAGGAAAGCACAAGTGAGGGGCCCTCACTCAAGTCACAACATCAATCTCTAAGGAAAAACGTCAATCCCCCTAGGGGGGCGTAACTTTTGAGTGTGGAAGGTGGGTAAGGAGTTAGAAAAGGTTGGAAAAGGTTGGGAGGGTCATGTTATGCTTAGGGGGTCTCTCTGTAACCATTATTTCACCTTTTTCATCCTTTAAACTCATTATTACAATTTTACAATTTTGCCATGTTTGGACTTTAGCAATTAAAATTGTTGTTTTAGACTCACTAACACTCCGGGTGGACAAACCCATGGCTAAAGTTGTCCGACTGAGCTTAAAATTGGTCCATGGATGTAGGGGGTGCTATTCCATTTCTTTTGAGCATAGATACCCCTATCAAAAGTCCAAGGACCTAGTTTTTACAATTATTGCTCAAAAATAATTAATTAATTAAATAATTAAACCTCCAAACTTAGGGAAATTTAATTAAAAATTAATTAATTAAAAAAAACTAATCTAGACTCGATGGAATTCTGCGATACTTTCTAAGATGTCTTGCATGGTCATTTACAATGATTCCCTATAATAGTTACCAAAAGATAAGCCAACTAGAACACCATTCACCACTTTGGAGGAATTATTGCAAGTGTGAGGGAAAAACTCAAGGGAAATCAAGAGGGCTGAAAAGCCCAATTGATAACCCGAGGATAAAAAACCCTCGGTGAAAGGAACTCTCCCAGTGAACCGATCCCAAGGTAACTGACCTAGACATGACTCATGCAAACCTATTACATTATTAACCCACGCAGGGGTGCAGAAATTCCAATTACAAAAAGAAGTACTGGGGCCAAACATGCCCTGTAGAACCAAAGTCTTTGACAAATTTGCATCTGATGATGCATCTCTTCATGGCACATGGAGTTGACCACCTGTGTTGGAGAGGTGGTCAACAGGGAGTATAAGTGTATACAACCCCACTAATTCCATCATATTTGTCTTGTAATACTTTGTTGCATGAGGAAATCCTAGGAGGAGTAAAAGGGTTTGTTGCCGTCCTAATACACACTTGCAAACGTGAGCAAAGTCTGACTCACTTAGTGTGTCCTTGGAGGCACAATGCCTAGGTTCACAGCCCACGCTATCACTTTGACTGGAACCTCTTCCTTCTAGGCTCACTACTAGGGAAGCCAAGGGGGGTAGACCCTAGTTACTAGATATGATTAAACTTGAAGTTCTAGGAGTTGGTTTTAATTAGTTAGAAGTTTGGTGGGAGACTAACCTATGATGCAAAGGCAACAAATGCAAGATGCAAGATTTACTTATGTCAAGCAAGCCTTTCCCTAAGTCAACTAAGACTAGTGCCTAAGGTCGGGCAAAGGGGTCAACTAATGTTTAAGGGGGTTTTATTACAATACGATTACAAAGATTACAAGAGTACAATTATCCACAACAAAATTAGATACAAGTACTTACAACAATGAATGAAAAATATTACAACAATTATGAACACAAGATACAAGATACACAAGAAAGTAAACTAACCAAGTGCTTAAATGTGTAGAAAATGAAAAGATTCAAAGCATAGAGATCATCCACATTAAGCCAAGCATGCCCCAATAGCACTTACTCTATTGAACTGCTTTTCAATGGCAACCACAACACTCAAGATCCAACAAGATGATGCCTCCAAATGGGATGCGCTATCTCTTGAGGGATCACACCATAAAGATCACTTGACAGATAAAATGAAAATCTTTAAAGAAAAAGTGATCCACAATACCAACGTTGACACTTAGATAATTAATCCACAAGATAAAATTGCATGTGAAATTAAAGACAAGATATGTGCTTGCAATTAATGTTTTAAACAACCATAAGATGCACCCAAGAAATTGATGCCTAAAAACACTAAGTGGATTAAAAGTTGCTTAAAGATTTTAATTCCCCCCCCTAGCTAAGTGTCAAACTAGAATTTTCTCCCTCAATTGCCAAATGGCTGTTGGATGCTCAAGAAGTGAGGCAACGAGGCCTACCTTAGCTTCACAGGTCAACCCTAAAGGCCCGAGTACTCCCGGAAAGGACGCCGCGCCCCGTGAGACCGTCCCCGGCCTAGCACCTTCCGCTGCCTTCCTCAAGCCCCGCTTTAGATGGCGAAGATGGAAAATTTAGGTGTCCTATTAAGTCTAATATGTTATTAGGTCTATGGACTACTTATTTTGAGGTGTTTGGGAGTGTTTAAGTGACTTTTACTTGTCCAAAAACTGTGAAAAATGCCCAAAACCGAAACTTTAATCAGCTATGAAAGTGTGTTGCAGATCATGAAATTGAAGCATGTAGACACATATAAAACATGTAAAGAAAAGCTGAAATAAAGGGCTACACCATCATCATTTACTTAACCATACAAATCTGCAATCTTGAAAGAAATGGATGTCGTGAAAGGACAAGAACAACTTGCCAAAGATAAAAGAAAATTTCCTTAGATCATCATCACTTAGCCATGTGTGTAATTTCATTAAGAAAGCATGCCAAGAAATGAAAAGTACTAGCTGAAAAAAAGTATTCCTACACCATAAACATTCCCCACATATACTTTAAACTTAAATGATGGCAAATGGCCTTAAAGATAAGTTAAATTGCAAGTTAAAAGGATTACTCTTCAAACCACCATCATTGCATTAGACCATCTGTATATTGGATTAAAGCATGTGCAATAAAATGAAACTCAAGGCAACTTAAAACATGCAAGTGATGCCCCAAGGGCTTAAACTAAGATCTAGTATGTGTGTGAGATCTATCTCTAGAGAATTTTAACCATGTAAGCATAAACAAATCATCAAAACATAACTAATCTAGCCATACGATATTTGGGATGTCTCATCCAAGGTGTAGGCAATTATGAGACAAAACTTGAGATAGAATGTAAAACCAAAACATAAACCACTCACAATGGCACAAGGTGAAGGCAAGCCTGCCTTTGTTGTGCCAAAGAGGGTTGAAATCTAGAAGCTAAACAATTATTAAGACAATCCTAGCCACACAACCTTGTCATAATGACAAGTGGGGCAAAAGAATAACAAATTGTAGAAAAAAATAAACTAAGTCCTAGCCTCACGATTTTGGGGGGTTGGCTGAGCCAATCTCTCACCCAAGGTGTAGACAAAACTAGCTTACAACAAATGAAACTAGATACAAGAGAATGCAAGCCTCAAGGGAACTTCTCGGGGGTTTGCTACAATGCTAGAAGAATGTAGGAAAAAGATGAGATTCGTTACCTACACAAAGGAGAGGCTTTGTTRTGTTGTGAGACCGAATGTGGGCAGCATAACCCCTTGTAACTGGTAAGAACCTGCAAAAACCAACCAGCAAGCTATTGCTTGCTGGAAATGCTGCACAACACAAGAAAAGTTAATAATTTTTTTTGTTTTTAGGMAGAAGTTTTTCATATAAAATATCCAAATAAAAAATGATTTTAGATGACCTATCTATGATGGTTAGCTAACTGAAATGTGTAATGAATGTGAACAGAAAATCAGATTAGAAGAAGTATGGAGTTTGAATAGGCCTTGAGGGTAGACTCCTCCTTGAGGCTATCCCAACAACACCCTAGAGGCAAACCTGCAAAACTTCAAGCAAAACGTGAGGTATACAAGTAGATAATATGGCTGAATGAGCTAACAACATGAAATACTTCACACTACTAGCTACCCAACATATTTAGATCAACAATAATACTTTTTGTTTAACTTACCCAAGTAAAATACTTTACCCAAGAATCTACTCAATACTACACAAGATGCCAAAAACCACAATATCACCTCATGTGCAAGAAGAAAACCAGAGTACTCTTGGTTACTTCAAATCCTCCAAAGCTTCTTATTAATCCAAAAGGGAGAGTCTTGCAGCAACAAGTTGCTCCAACACTCTCAAGAGAAAAATGGATGACTGCAATGTGAACAAGAGAGAGAGATTGGGCGAAAATCCAGTAGCATAACACTAGCTCAAAGAATGGTGAAGAAATGAGTGAGGGAGGGGCTGTATTTATACCCAAAGAGGCAAAACGACCCCTCCTTGATCAAAGCCAAGTGTCACATCCAAGCCACAAGAGGGAATCCCAAGGAGAGGGGCGCACCATCTAGGGTTTGGGCATGGATAGGTGAGGTGGATGAGTGATGTGGAGTGTGGGGCCAAGCAAATAGTGAGGTGGTAGGCTAAGAAGGGTGCACTACCCATGGGAGGGGCCCACCACTCAATTAAATGATATTTCAAAGGTTTCCATGTGATGGGGGGTGCAAATCCCCCTAGGGGGCGTGAGGGTTTAGTGAGTGAGTGTGTAAGGGGGTGTGTAAAGGTTAGGAGGTGGTTTAGGTAGGTTAGGAATCATCTCTCTCACCCTTTTCCATCATTACATTACCCATTTAACTCATAAATTATAAAAATGACATTTTGACTATGTCATGACTTAGCAATTAAAATTGCTGTTTTGATTGACTGCGACTCCTAGTGGACAAACACCTAGCAAAAGTTGTCCGACCGAGTTGAAACTTGGTCCAAGGGTGTAGGGGGTCTCATTCCATTTCTTTTGAGCACAAATACCCCTAGCAAAAGCCTAATGACCTAGTTTTTACAATACTTGCTAAAAAACAATTAATTAATTAAATAATTAAACTTTCAGCCTTAGGAAAATTTAATTAATTAAAAAAAACCTATCTAGACTCGACGTAATTCCGCGAAACTTTCTAAGATGTCATACATGGTCATTTACATCATTCCTAAACAATAGTTACCAGAGGATAACTCCATTAGAACGCCCTTCACCACTTTGGAGGAATTATTGCTGGTGTGAGGGAAAAACTCAAGGGAAATTAATAAGGATGAAAAGCCCAATTTATAACCCGAGGATAAAAAACCCTTGGTGAAAGGAACTCTCCTAATGAATAAATCCCAAGGTAACTGGCCTAACTATGACCCATGCAGACCTGTTACATTATTAACCCATGTAGGGGTGCGGAAATTCCGTTTACAAAAATGTGTGCTGGAGGCATAGATTGCCTAGTAGAACCAGATTGTCTTCAACATATTAGCATCTGATGATGCATATCTTCATGGCACATGGAGTTGACCCCCTAGTTGGATAGGCAGTCAACAACGTTTACACCGTCTTAAGGTTCTTCCTAGCTAGCTTAGCTTGCCTTGGGGAGTAAAAGGGCTTAAACCCCCAAGGAAGTAGCTCAACTAGCTCCTTAATTTTTGATGCTCCACAACCCAATAGTTAAAGGCACTAATCTTCTTACATTGGAGAAATAAAATCATTGCATTGGGATACGTAAAAACACGAGATATTGTAATTGTCTAAGTTGGAAACTTTTGCTTATGCTTTTTGCTTGGTTAAGCCCTAAGGGCATGTTGCTGTCCTACTACACACCTACAAACGTGGAGAAGTCTCCAACCCACTTGGTGTGTCCTTGGAGGCACAATCTTGAATCCAGACCCATTGTCACCTCAATCTGGATTCCTTCCGTCTAGTCTCACTCCTAGGGAAGCCAAGGGGGGTAGACCCTATTAAACTATGTGAAGGTTTTATTTAAAATTCTATGAGTTAATTAAATTGTTGATTAGTGTTACTCAACCCAATGACAAACAACCAATGCAATGTGCAATCTTTCAATGACAAACAAACCTTTATTTATTAAGCCACAATTAGACCAGTGCCAAAAGATTCCACTTATTCCAATATATACAAAAAAATGACAACTCTACAAGAATGAAACAAACTTGAGAACTATCTACACAATGAATTGAAAAATAACTTTACACAATTATTTTAAAACAATGAATAAATAAAGAATACTTCTAAATGAATCCATGTGAATATTTACACATGAAAAATAACTTGCACAAAATAAATAGAATGTAAATAATTGAAAATAAATTGCTGAAATGGAAATTCCAAGGAAATGTAAATGTTGTGCAAATGTGTAGGTTGCTTTTAGTTAATTTTAAGTCTCTCTTTAACTTGGGGGTTTCGATGTGAGGAGTTGCAAGCCTAAGCTATGTGACTACCCCAAGTCCTTATCCCTTACCCAAGAGGAAATACTGGGTGCTCAACAAGAGAACAACAAGGTTCTCCCCTAGCTCCATAGGTCAAATCCAAAGTGTTTGGACGTTCAACAAGGAGGACACTTAGTGCTGTGAAATCGTCCCCAGCTTCAACCCCTTCTAGCCTCCACAAGTCACCTTATTTTAGTGGCCAAACAATAATGGGGAATGGGTGCCTAATTAGACTAACCACTCAATTCTTTGCCCTTTTTTATTACCCAAGATCCACAAAGTGGCAAGGGGAGAGAATACGGGGCAAAAGCGGAGTAAATTTTATTTACTTTGCAACAAAAGAAATTTTTCTACACTAGCCAGAATGATATTGCAGGATGGCATAGCCACTCACATGCAAGGTGTGGGCAAACAAAATTAATTACTTTAAAATAAATAACTTAAACAAATTAACCACACAACTTTGACACAAGGTGGAAGACAAAGCCTTCCGATTTTGTGGCAAAGGTGGACAAAATTAACTAAAACAAAAATCAGAAAATTATTTTTAATCCTAGCCGGCACGATTTTGCAAGGATGGCATAGCCAAACACAATGCAAGGTGTGGGTAAACATTATTAAAATTATTTACATATTTTAAACTTGGAAAGAAATAGAAAGTGCAAGCCCAAGAGACTCTCTTGGGCTGCTTACAATAGCTTTAGAAAGTGAGAGATAGAGAGGGGCTTTGCACCAGAGTTTATTGATGTTCTCTTGAGCCTCTAGTTGCCAATTTTGGGCAGCACCTCCTTTTTTTGTGGTGAAAACCTGCATAAAACAACAAAAAAAACTTGCTGGAAAATGCTAAAAATCACCAAAATATGTTAGTTTTATGTTAGCATATGTACATAAATTTTTATAGAAAAAATCTGAACTTGAAAATTGGAAATTTTAGCAAGATTATGATGATTATATGTTTAGAAAATAAATAAATAAAGGGCTGAAATTAAAAGAGAAAATTGATTGAAGCAAAATGAAGCCTTTCGAGTTCCTCCTCCAAGCTTTGACAACTTGCAAATCTGTAAACCCTTACTACACAATGAGGCAAGAAGGTGAGATCCTTTAAGACGCCTACAAAATACTTTTTAAACTTTAATAAAAACAAATCACATAAATCTATAGCAATACTACTACAGATTTATCCCTAGCAAAATACCTTGCTTAGGGTTCTTCAAGTAAAACAATGTGAAGCAAAAATAACAAATCCTACAATGTTACCTCACCAAGAGCAAATATCACACAAGAGTAACCAATAGAACCAAGAATACACCATGAAAGTGGCACCAAAATTACAAGAGAAAAATGGGAGAGAATGAGAGAGGATGGGGAGAGATTTTGGTATAATGGAGTTACTTTGAAAACTTCCTGTCAAAATGAGGAGAAGGGACTTCCTTTTAAAGGAGGGAAAGAGGAGAAACCCCTCTTGGATGAGTTACAGGTGTCACCCATCCAAGAGAGAGAGAGAGAACAAGTCAAGGGGGGTTCACTTTTAGGGTTTTGGAGCGAGTTAGGGTTTGAGGAGTGAGATGTGGGGGGAAAACCCCTCTTGACTTGTCAT
This sequence comes from Picea mariana, assembly GCA_032191745.1. Taxonomy (NCBI): domain Eukaryota; kingdom Viridiplantae; phylum Streptophyta; class Pinopsida; order Pinales; family Pinaceae; genus Picea; species Picea mariana. The sequence continues at coordinate 36,961 of JASDQU010689004.1, forward strand.
GGGTGGTTCTTCTAAGTGGATTTTTACTTTTCCAACTTAGGAAATACATTAGAAAACATTTCCCCACTTATTTTCTTAACTTTAGACACTTTTACAATTTTTGACTTTTTTACCTTAGCCAATTATTTGCTGACTTTTGACTGACTTGAAATCCTCATGGACAATGACCTAGCAAAACTTGTCCAATTGAGCTGAAACTTGGTCCAAGGGTGTAGGGGGTCACAAGCCATTTGTTTTGAGTATTCACACCCCTATACAAAATCCACAAGGACCAAATTTTTACATTTTCATCAAAATTAATTAAAATTTCCAATTTATGGAAAATTTTAAGTATTAAAAAATTCTATCAAAACTTAACAGAATTCCGAAAGACTCTAGGAGATTTCTAGCATGGTCATTTACAACATCTTTAGACCTTAGTCACCCATTGGGCTCAATCATTATAACGCCTTTCACCACTTTAGAGGATTATTGAGCGAAAAACTCAAGAGTAATTAAAATCGCTGAAAAGCAAGATTAATTACTAGAGGAAAAAAAAACACTTGATAAAAGGACTTCCCTAATGATAAAGTCCTAGGAAACTAAATTATTAAAATTTGACCCATGTTAACATGTTGCAAAATTATCCTACGCAGGGGATCAAACATTCCGTGGACATAGAAAGAAGTGTTGGGGGCAAAATTGCCTCGCTGAGCCATAAGTCTTCAAACTTGTTGTACCACAAGGTACATATCTTCATGGTACATGACGTTGACACCTATTTGAAATAGGTGGTCAACAAGGCATTTTATTTAGCCTTGTAATTGTCATTGCTGTTAAGAAATTAATGCCACAGCCCTTAGGGCTGTAGAAAAACTCACTTTCTTACATCATTTTTTCACTTTTCAACTGTGGAAATTGACTTCTAAACCTAGATTACTGTTCTACTGGTTATTGGCTATCTTTCTAATGGTTTCCTTGTTGATTTTTATGGTTGGAACTTGCTGCTCTAGCAATTGTTTGCTACAACAATAAGGCTGCTCTACTTTGCTGATAACTTCATTTGGCAGCCCTAATTTACTGTGAAAGTTCATGCTTAAGTATTGGAAAGTTATCACGGTTTTAGTATTTCATTGTCCAATAATTATTTGACAATTTTGATGGTTAAATCTGTAGTAACTAGCTATTGTTCTTGCTGATATATATTTCTGTTTATTGCTGCAATATAGGACAACAAACTTTTCTTGCTTGTCCACTTCATTTCAGGCTTCTATATTGGTCATTTCTCTTGTCTCGGGCAGGTATAATTCTCTTCTATAGGTACTCAAGTCTCTGGCAACTATTTACCATCACCAAGACTCATCTCCAAGCCATCTTCCATCTCTTAGCTTGACCTATATGGGCATCATGTTCCATCACTACACTTTCCACCTCATTTCCCCCAGGGTCACCCGTGATACCCCCCTTGTGTAAGATTTCTCCTTCACTAAAGCGAGGGGAGGGTTTATCTAAGGTGACAGTGGGTAAACTCTCCCACTGTTATCACCATCTCATGGATTGGGTCGGGCTTTGCCTAACCTACAGTTTGCGCGATAACATGCCCTAGATGCTATTTTCCTTCTTTTAGATAACCTAGTTCAAGGATAAAAAGTGAACTAAGATCAAAACCCTAAGGTGCAAAGCCTCTTGGGCCTTAGGTCTTTGAATTGTAGCAAGAGACAAGGTCTCTTATTGCTTTCACCAGAACTTGGACAAACAAAAGTATTGAAGGAGAGAAAGCCTTATGTTTCCTTCCTAGGGTTTTATTAGAACAAAGTAACATGCAACAAGATAGCAATTATCACATTATACCATGAGAAAACACATTGACATAAATAAATTACTTACTTATCCAAGTCGCTATGCCAAGAGAAACCCTAGTTGCAACAAGATATCATCCAAGAAATGAAAAGCATCCACAAACAATCCTTCTCCAAAGGTGCGCACTAGATCCAAGACGACAAAGAGAGTAGAGAGAACTTTTTCTAGAGCTCTCCTTCACAAGTGTGAGGAGATGTGATGATGAAAAATGATTTGAAGTGCTAGCCTTATTTATATAAGGTAACCCTAGCACTTTTGTCCACATAATTGAGTAAAATGTCAACAACATATGCTAGTAGTGGGGCCGACCCCTCAAAATAGCCTCTACATTGATAAAACATAAAAACAATAAATGATATGGTCACACGTGTGGTGACGTCAAGCCCTCAAGGGCATGGAGAAGGCCTCCAAAGGCCACATGTCATCATCAAGGAGTGTAAGCAAGGTGAAAACCATCATCAATTACCTTGTTACATCATGTGGTCTCCAAGTGGTAGCAAACCCCAATCATCTCCATCAAACCCTAGCATGATGTCATCATCCAAAAGGCCCAAAGTCCAAGGTGTAAATAATGGCGTCTAAGGTGGAGGAGGGTGTATGTTGTCTCTGCACATCATCCAACCATCTACCAATTGAATGTCCTCCATCCAATGCATGATAGTCTCTGGGGTGTAGAGCCCAGGGTGTGGGCTTTCTATCCATCTCTATTCCACTATGACCATATCTAGCAACTACAAGCCCATTTGTCCATCGTCCAAGGTACAAAAGATGTGAGAGCCTGCATCTGAGTGTGTCAAGCCATTGAATGGCTCAATGCTCTTCATCACACATGCCATATCCTGCAAATAAAGACACAACGTCTTGGGTGAAATCCTAGGATGTCCTTCAAAGTACCATGTCAGGTGCATCCAAATCAAATCAAAGCATGAAATCAAGTAAAGCCAATTTTCATAAGATATGAAAGTCCTTAGATCATACAAAGTAAGTTGTTACTTAAAAGTTAAGATATAAGCCACATAGATAGTTCACATCAAGTATCCCCTTCAAATCTGACATTAGCTCAAGACTTTATTTAAGTTGGTAAGTTTGAGTATGGGAAGATCTTCATCATACCCTATTAGGTGTGCCAACCAAAACAGTGAAAGAAAAGACCCAAGTAGAGGGATATGTCCCGGGGGAAGTAGGAAAGAAAAGAACCCTTCAAGAGTAAGTGTGATAGTGGTACGTGTTGGGCTTACTTCATGGCTTATGGTGTCATTTAATCCATTTCTATGAGCACCTTTGTGGAGGGTGTGTTTTCTCTTGAGTTACCACTTTCTAAGCGCTACATTTTTCGAAACCCCTTAATCTACCTTTTTATTATCCTTTTATCATATTTGCAAGTCCCCTTTATAAGGTTTCAAGCTATGGCATCATTGCTTTGGGATTGGGGCGAACGCGGAAAGGGTAGAGCTCAAGTATGGACTCGCTTTTGAGAGTCCTTTGCTATTATCTCTTTCTTAGTTTAGCATTATTCTTTCTTTATTATTCTTTTACTTGCAACTGCAATCAACCTCTGGGCCTTTAGCCCCTCTTCTCATGAGAGAATGAACCATGACCCATTATCAAAGTTTAGTACACTGCGACAAGCTCCAGGATAGTAAGTGTTAAGTATGACGGGGAAACGAAACGTTACCCTTGTGAGGGCCCCACAATAGTGTACATTTTTGAGGAACTATGAGGGCTTCCCAACAGGTTTGTCTTTGACCTGATGTTAGGCTCTAAGTTTAGTCTCCAAAACTGTCCTTTGTTGCTGTTTTAGGACAACAAATAGTCGAGTACTTTTCTGCCTTCAAACTTATGGTTAAGTGCTCTTTTGAGGTGCCCTTGCAAGTGTTTTCGTAAACGGTGGTTAGCACATGCAATATACTCAAAACAAATAACACTCCTCTGGATCTTTGCAACTCTTAAATGCTGATCTAACAACTAATCATGCATGAAATTTGGACACAAGTATTTTTTGTCAACACGACCCTGGATAAAACCCCCCTGGGGAAAACCAGTTTAGAATGAAAGTATATATAAGTGATGTCTAAAGCATGAGATACAACAAGAGTGCAAATACAATGGAACCTCATACAATAGCAACTCCTTTCGAGATGCTTTGGAGTTCCAAGAAGAGATATGCGCCCAAGCTAAGTGCGCCCTCTTCCTTTGTTGCCAATCTCACTGAAACAATACGCCCTTGACCCTCTGAGCTCTGATAAAGAATCCCTTGCACACAAAGAAGCTCTTTTGTGCTACCTCTCCACTTAAACTGATGGATTTGTGATCGTCCAAGTATAGCTAGTGCTTGCTAAGTAAGCGCCCTCCTCCTCAAGTGCACCCTCCTCAAAGCTGTAACACACACCACAAATAAATGAGGGTCTAAGCCTCCATGAGCCCTGTTGTTGTCCTAATGCACACCTACAATCGTGGAGAAGTCTCCAACCCACTTGGTGTGTCCTTGGAGGCACAAACCTAAGTCTAGACCCACTGTCACCTTGATCTAGACTTCTTTCGTCTAGGCTCACTCCTAGGGAAGCCAAGGGGGGTAGACCCTATTAAACTATGTGAAGTTTTGTTGTTAAGGTTCTAGGAGTTAATTAAATTATCAACTAAGGAGACCCAACCCAATGACAAGCAACAAATGCAGTTATGCAATTCTTTTGATGAGAGGAAAACCTTTATTTCTAAAACAACAATTAGACCAGTGCCTAAAGATTAATAAAAAATGATTTATTGAGATATGTAACAAAGAAATATAACTATACAAGAATGAAACAATGTTATGAAGTATCTACACAATAAGTATGAGAAATAACTTTACACTTGGAACAATTATGCTTAAATAAATAAAGAATGCTTTGAGAGACAAATATTCACATGAAAGAAATTTGCTGAAAAGTAAATTGCTTGAAAAGTAAAATTGCTTGGGAAGTAAATAGCAAAACTTGGAATGCAAATGTTGTGAAAAATGTGTAGGTTGATTTTAGTAAGCTTTTAGGTCTCTCTTGAGCTTAGGGAGATTTAATGTGAATTGTAGTAATCCTAAGCTATGTGACTACCCCAAGTTCTTATCCCTTCAACCAAAAGGAAGTGTTGGGTGCTCAATAAGAAGAACAACAAGGTTCTTCCCTAGCTCCATAGGTCAAATCCGGGATGCTTGGGTGCTCAACAAGGAGGACACGTAGTGCTATGAAACCGTCCCCGGCTTCAACCCCTTCTAGCCTCTCAAGTCACTTTTTTTGATGGTTGAAACAATAATAGACTGGGTGCCTAATTAATGTAGCCGTACAGTCCTTTGCCCTTTCTTAGTTACCCAAGATCCACAAAGTGGCAAGGGGAGGGAATACGGGGCAGAAGGCGGGGCACCAGTTTGGTTACTTTGCAATAAAATGAAACTAAGCTAACCTTCACGATATTGCAAGGTTGGCAAAGCCAAGCACAATCCAAGGTGTGGGCACAATTAATCAAATGAAATAACTTGAAAATAAATTGAATTAACAATTTCACAACTATGGCACAATGTGGAGGGCAAGCCTACCAATTTTGTGCCAAGGTGGGTAAAACAAAATAAGATGAAATGAAATAAAATAAACTAAGCTAGCCACACAACCTTCTTTTTGTGGGAGAAGTGGGGCAACAACCTTGAGCAAAAACAAAAATTTAAGTTTTAAACTAGCTTTCACGATATAGCATGGATGGCAAAGCCAAACACTATGCAAGGTGTGGGTGATATGCTACAACTAAATTACAATTTACAGATTTGTAAATTAAAATAGAGAATGCAAGCCCAAGAGATTCTGTTGGGCTGCTTACAATGCTATAGAAAGTAAGAGGGGGAAAAGGGTTTGGCACTACAACTCTTGGATGCTTCCTTGAGTCTTTTGGGACCAAAAACATGCAGCAGTTCCCCCTAAACTGGTGAAAACCTGCAAAAAACAACAAGTTTTTCTTGCTGTAAAATGCTAAAAAGGACTTGGAACAAGTTGGTTTTTTATTAGTACATAAAACATAAATTATTTTATAAAAATCTGAACTCGAAAAGGAAGATTAGATTGCAATATTAGAGGAGAATAATGCTAGAAATTGAAAGATAAGTGGCTGAAAATGAAAACAAAAAATAAAGGAAGCTTTAGATGGTTGGACAAGTGAATTTCTGGATTTGAAATCCACTCCTCCAAGACTTTGGTAACCTGCAAATAGGTAAATCCTTGCTACAAAATCAAACAAGAAGGTGGGTTTGTCCAAATGGTTTGCAAAATACTTTCTAAACACAAGTAAACACAACTCACAAAGATCTATAGCAATACTACCATAAATCTATTCCAAGCAAAATACTTTGCTTGGGTCTCCAAGTGAACAATGCAAGCAAGGAAATACCAAAAGAAAATTGCAGCAATATTATCTCAAAAGAACACCATTCAACATCTTCAAAATACTCCAAGAGACACAAGAGATCCTCCAAAGCTTCACTTTTATTATCCACAAGATGTGGTTGCAAAAAATTTGCGGCAAAATACAAAGAAGAAAATGAGAGAGAGAGAAAGGAAAGGGAGAAATTTGGACATCATGGAGTTGCATTGAGAATAGATGCCAAATGAGGAGGGGAGGCCTTTCTTTTAAAGGAGGGAGAGAGGAGAGACCCCTCTTGGATGAGTTACAAGTGTCACCCATCCAAGAGAGAGAGAGAACAAGTCAATGAGGGCGCACTTTTAGGGTTTTGGAGCAAGTTAGAGTTTTAGGGGTGAGATGGGAAGGGGGGAAACCCCTTTACACTTATTCAAACATGAAGTTAGGCTATAGGAAGGGTTCACTTAGGGTTTTGGCACCTTTTTCACTTTAATTTTCACTTTCCCCTAAGTCATGAGGAAGGGGGCGCACTTTTCACTAGGGAGACTCACTTTTGGTTGTTGGCTTGGCAAGGGGGGTTCTTCTAAGTGGATTTCACTTTTTCAACTTAGGAAATACATTAGAAATCATTTCCCCACTCTCTCTCGTGACTTTAGACACTTTTACAATTTTTGGCTTTTTTACCTTAGCCCATTATTTGCTGATTTTTGACTGACTTGGACTCCTCATGGACAATGACCTAGCAAAACTTGTCCAATCGAGCTGAAACTTGGTCCAAGGGTGTAGGAGGTCATAAGCCATTTGATTTGAGTACTCACACCCCTATACAAAATCCACAAGGACCAAATTTTTAGATTTTTCATAAAAAATAATTAAAAATTCCCAGTTGACGGAAATTTTAATTATTAAAAAATCCTATCAAAACTTAACGGAATTCTACAAGACTCTAGGAGATGTCTAGCATGGTCATTTACAACACTTCTAAACCTTAGTCACCCCTTGGGCTCAATCATTATAACGTATTTCACCACTTTGGAGGATTTGTGAGTGAAAAATTCAAAGGTAACTAAAATCACCGTAAAAGCAAGATTAGTTACCTGAGGAAAAAAAACACTCGATGAAAGGACTTCCCTAATGATAAATTCCTACCCAACTAACTAAAAATTGACCCATGCTAACATATTACATTATTATCCCACGCAGGGGAGCGAACATTCCGAGTACACGGAAAGACGTGTTGGGGGAAAAATTCCTCTATTGAGCCATAAGTCTTCAAATATGTTGTACCACAAGGTACATATCTTCATGGTACATGATGTTGACCCCTAGTTGAAATAGGTGGTCAACATCTGGCTCCACATGGGGACGTGTGCTCGATCTTTTGAAAGGAGAGCATGCCAGAACCTGAGAATCTGCAAAACATAGTTCTCACCAATACCCAACATAAGTACATGTGTAAAAGTAATAAACCATAATCAAATAAATGAAATGATATTGACAATAATCACATAAACTAAATGACTATACAATGAACCATTTACATAAATGAAATAATAACATAATTGAAAGAATTAAAGGAGAAAGGTTAGAGATACGTTACAAAGGGTGCCCTTTTGGACACCAGGTTACTCATCATTTGAAAAATAGCTTGAGTAGTTGCCCATTCCTTGGAATATTCACGGGCTCACCATCCAAATGGATGAGGTAGAAAGAATTAGGACCTGTTATTTCCCGGATCATATATGGACCCAACCATAAACTGTCAAATTTCCCATGCTTGCCTGGTTTTTCTTTGCCTTTATCCCATAACAATACTGTATCCCCAATTATGAAATCCCTCTGTCTTGTTGATTTATCAAATGCCCTTTTAACCTTTTCCTGATTTTTGCAATTATGATCATAAGCCTTCCTTCTGTTTTCATCTAACTCAATCATCTGATTAATCCTTTTCTGAACTACACCCCTACCTGTGGAAAAATTCTGAAATACACTATATGTTGGAAGCTTAAGGTGTATTGGCAATCTGACATCCAAACCATAGACTAATTCAAATGGACTTTTTCCTGTTGCAGCCTTCTTTGTTATTCTATTTGCCCATAATGCATATTTGATTTTACTATCCAATGACCTTTTGTTTTCCCCAACAATTTTCTTAACTATGGTCATTAGATTTTTATTACTTGATTTTGCGTGACCATTTGTTTGAGGATAATAATCTGATGCATGGGATAAGATAATGCCGTATTTAAAACAGAAAGAGGAAATCTCTGTTGAGCAAAAGGCTTTTGCATTATCTGTTACTATCTTTGAATGCACACCAAACCTAGTTATTATCTTGTCTTCAAAGAAATCCATGACAACCTTTTCAGTTGTTGATTTAGTAGGGATGGCTTCAACCCATTTAGTGAAGTAATCTGTAGTTGTTAATACCCATGAATAACCAATCCAAACCCCAAACCCCACTGTTGAAAAGGTGCTTCAACCACTACTGGCTATAAAGGGAGGGCAACTAACTTCTGTTTTCCTGTGAAAAGTTGAAAAGGCTCACATTTTCTTACAAATTGATGGACATCTGAGAAAATGGTGGGCCAATAATACCCGACTCTAAGGATTTTATGAGTTGTTGTTTTAGCTGCATAGTGGCCACCACAAAATCCAGCATGAAATTCATCCACTAGCTTCTTGGCTTCATTTTCATCAACACACTTGTTGCCGTCCTAATACACACTTGCAAACGTGAGCAAAGTCCAGCTCACTTAGTGTGTCCTTGGAGGCACAATGCCTAGGTTCAAAGCCCATGCTGTCACTTTGGGTTGAACCTCTTCCGTCTAGGCTTACTCCTAGGGAGGCCAAGAGGGGTAGACCCTAGTTACTAGATGAGATTAGCATTATGTTCTAGGAGTTGATTTTAATTTGTTACAAGGTTGGGGGGAAGTCTAACCTATGATGCAAAGGCAACAAAATGCAAGATGCAACAATTTACTTATGTCAAGCAAGCCCTTTCCTAAGTCAACTAAGACTAGTGCCTAAGGTTGGGCAAAGGGGTCAACTAATGTTCGAGGGAGTTTGATTACAAAACATTACAAAAGATTACAAAGTACAACTATTCCACAACAATAGTTAAATACAAGTACTTACAATAATGAATGAAAGATATTACAACAATTATGAACAAGAGATATAGGATACACTAGATACAAAGGAAACACGTTAACCAAGTGCTTCAAGGTAGGGGAATTGAAAAAAATTCAAAGCATAAAGATTATCCAGATTAAGCCAAACATGCCCCAATAGCACTTACTCTAATGCACTGCTTTTCAATGGCAACCACAACACTCAAGACCCAACAAAAAGATGCCTCCAAATGGGATGCGCTATCTCTTGAGGGATCACACCATAAAGAACACTTAACAAAAGATTTGAAAGCTTTAAAGCACAAGTGTTCCACAATACTCAAAAATGTCACTTAGTTAATTATTCCACAAAGCAATAGAAATGTTACTTGCATGTAAGATTGAAAAAAGAGTTATGCTTGCAAGTGTTGAACCATAAGATGTACCAATGTAGCTAAGTTTAAATGCTTAGTGAATTAAGGGTTACTTAAAGATTTTAAAATTTGAATTACCCTAACTAAGTGTCAAACCAAAATCCTCCTCCCCCAATTACCAAATGGCTACTGGATGCTCAAGAAGTGAGACAACGAGGCCTACCCTAGCTTCACAGGTCAATCCTAAAGATCCGAGTACTCCCGGAAAGGAAGTCGCGTGCCGTGAGACCGTCCTCGGCCTAGCACCTTTCGTTGCCTTCCCCAAACCCCGTTTTAGATGGCGAAGATGGTGGATTTAGGTGTCCTATTAAGTCTAATATATTATTATGCCTATGGACTAAGTATTTTAGTGTGTTTAAGAGTGTTCAAGTGACTTTTAATTGCCCAAAATTAGTGAAATATGCCCAAAACCGAAACTTAAATCAACTTAAAAGATGTGTTTCAAATCTTAAGAATGAAGTATGTAAATACATATAGCATGTATAATGAAGTGCTGAAATGAACAAGTTACTTTTACACCATTTACTTAACCAAGAATGTTTGCAAGCTTGAAAGAAAAGAGTGCTTTTAAAGGACAAGAACAACTTGCCAATAAAAGAGAAGAAAATGCTTTAGCTTATCACCACTTAACCATGAGTGTTATTGCATTAAGAAGAAAGTGCTAAGAGATGAAACTTGGAAGACTTAAAGCATGCAAGTAAATTTATGCCCCAAGGGCTTAAGCTAAGATCTAGTTATATGAATGTGAGATCTACTTCTAGAAGATTTTTAACCATGTGAGCATAAGTAAATCATAAACACATTATTAATCTAGCCATACGATATTGGGGATGTCTCACCCAAGGTGTAGGCAACCATTAAGAAAATAACTTGAAATGAAAAACAAGAAACAAAACCACTCACAATGGCACAAGGTGGAGGCAAGCCTACCTTTGTTGTGCCAAAGAGGGTTTGGAAGCAAGAGAATGACTTTAGAAATGCTAAAAAGAGAAGGGAAATGGTGAGTTTTTGTTACCCACTCAATGGAGAGACTTTTGGAATGTTGTGTGATCGATTTTGGGCAGCATAACCCCTTGACCTGGTAAGATCCTGGAAAACCCAACAAACTATTGCTTGCTGGAAATGCTGCACACAACAAGAAAAGTTAAGAAAAATTTCTGTTTTTTAGGCATAAATTTTTCACATAAAAATTCCAAGTAAAAATATATTTTAGGTAACCTATCTATGATTGTTAGCAAGCTGAAATATAGAAAGAATGAGCAAAGAAATAAGATCTGAAAAGCAATGGAGTTTTAGGTAGGTTTTAAGAGTAGACTCTTCCTTGAGGCTAGCCCAATAAAATCCTAGAGGTAAACCTGCAAAAGTTGTGAAAGGAGCTACAAAAATAGATAGAATGTGAGTAGATCTAGATGGTAAAACAAAATACTTTGCAATACCCAAATAAACACTTCACTAGATCAATGATAATACTACCACAAATCTATCCAAATAAGATACTTTGCTTGGAGCTTCTACTCTAGATCTATAAACTTGAAGAAAGAATGAGAGAATAATAGAACAAGATCACCTCAATAGTAGCAAGAAGCAACAATAATACTCTTTGTTTCTTCAAATCCTCCAAAGCCTTTCTATTACTCAAGAGGATAGTCTTGTAGCAACATGTTGCTCCAACACTCTCAAGAGCAAAATAGAAGGAAGAACAATGGCCAAGAGAGAGAGAGATGAAGGGAAAATCTAGTAGCATAACAATAGCTCAAGATATGGTGTCAAATGAGTGAGGGAGGGGTTCTATTTATACTTGGGAAGGCAAAGCTACCCCTCTTTGATGAGTTACAAGTGTCACACATCAAAGAAAAGTCACTTTTAGGGTTTTGGTAAGTTAGGGTTTTGGCAAGGATGGATGAAGTGGAAATGAGTTGGAGTGAGTTGTCAAGGCTTTGGCAAGTTAAATGATGAGTTGTAGGGTCTAGGGAGGCACACCAAGGGATATAATAAGTCTCCCATTAATTTTTTTATTATTTTTTCACTTTTTGGAGACTTTCTAGAAGGGAGACACACCACTCTAGGAAAAGTGACGTTTTTGCTTAATGGCTGGGTGAGAGGGTGATGTGAGGGTTGGAAAAGGTTAGGAAAGGTTAAGAAAAATCTCTCTCACCTTTTCCATCATTACTTTCATCCATTTGCTTATAACTTACAAAAATGACATTTTACCTATGTCATGACTTAACAATTAAAATTGCTGTTTTGACTGACTGAGACTTCTGGTGGACAAACACCCANTTGGAGACTTTCTAGAAGGGAGACACACCACTCTAGGAAAAGTGACGTTTTTGCTTAATGGCTAGGTGAGAGGGTGATGTGAGGGTTGGAAAAGGTTAGAAAAGGTTAGGAAAAATCTCTCTCACCTTTTCCATCATTACTTTCATCCATTTGCTTATAACTTACAAAAATGACATTTTACCTATGTCATGACTTAACAATTAAAATTGCTGTTTTGACTGACTGAGACTTCTGGTGGACAAACACCCAACAAAAGTTGTCCGACTGAGCTGAAACTTGGTCCAAGGGTGTAGGGGGTGTCTTTCCATTTCTTTTGAGCACAAATACCCCTATCAAAAACCCAAGGACCTAGTTTTTACAATATTTGCTCAAAAACAATTAATTAATTAAATAATTAAACCTTCAACCTTAGGAAAATTTAATTAATTTAATTAATTAAAAAAAACCTATCTAGACTCAACGGAATTCCGCGAAACTTTTTAAGATGTCATACATGGTTATTTACATAATTCCTAAACAATAGCTACCAAAGGATAACCTCATTAGAACGCCTTTCACCACTTTGGAGGAATTATTGCTGGTGGGAGGGAAAAACTCAAGGGAAATTAATAAGGCTGAAAAGCCAAATTAATAACCTAAGGATAAAAAACCCTCAATGAAAGGAACTCCCCTAATGAAGAAATCCTAAGGTAACTGACCTAACCATGATCTATGTAGACCTATTACATTATTAACCCACGTAGGGGTGCGGAAATTTCGTTTACAAAAATATGCGCTGGAAGCATAAATTGCCCAGTAGAACCAAACTGTCTTCAACATATTAGCATTTGATGATGCATCTCTTTATGGCACATGGAGTTGACCCCCTATTTGGATAGGCGGTCAACAACACCTAAGGATTATTCCATTAGGATGTCTCCATCCTAGTCCATTTTTAGTGATGACATACTGGAGAAAATCTGAAGGTCTTTGGAATAATCCGAACTTATTAGGACGAGAGCTTCAGATATGGCATTTTTGATTTCTTTGAAAGCTTTCTTGCTTTGATCATTCCATTCAAATTTAACATCTTTCTTGAGTAACTTATAGATTGGCTTAACTATCTTTGCATAATTAGGAATGAATCTGTGAACAAAATCTGTTTGGCCAAGGAAGGATTGGAGAGCTTTCTTTGATATATGTAAAGGGACCTTTTTAATTGCTTCAACTCTTTCCAGGTCTATCTTGAACCCATCTTTGGAAATTATGTGGCCCAAAAGTTTCCCTTCCGTTACCCCAAAAACTGATTTAGCCAGATTTAAGGAAATCCCAAATTCCCTACATCTTTCAAAAACCTGTTTTAAATGACTAATGTGACTCTTCCCATCCTTTGAAAACACTGTTAAGTCATCCTGATAGAGTTCAATGATCTTTCCAATTAATCCTCTAAAGGCATAATCCATAGCTTTTTGAAAAGTAGCTCCAGCATTAGACAAGCCAAAAGACATTCTTAGATATTCAAAGGTACCCCATGGAGTAGTGAAAGTAGTTTTATGCCTATCCTCTTCTTTTATCCTGATCTGATTATACCCTGAAAAGCCATCAAGCATTGAAATCATTCTAGAACCTGTTACCCTTTGTAATAATGTTTCCATCTTGGGGAGGGGATAGTTGTCCTTTGTACATACAATGTTCAAATTTCTGAAATCTATACATAGCCTGATTTGACCATTCTTTTTTCTAGCTACAACCAAATTTGAACACCAGGAAGAATGTCTAGTTTGGGCTATTATTCTGATTGCTAACATTTTCTGCAACTCCTTTTGGACCAAAGGAGCTAACTTGGGGTTAATTCGTCTCAATTTTGTCTAAAGGGCTTAGATTCCTCCTTCAAAGGAATGACATGATGAATTGCATCCTCCCTATTGTTAAATTTAAGGAACTGCAAGAGCCATTCTCCGGGAGGATGGCATAAGACCCTAGC
>JASDQU010689005.1:18844-31340 GCA_032191745.1 Picea mariana
ACAAATAAAGAACTACACCTTAATGCTCAGATTGGAGAGTATGATATAGACTATGTGGTCCTCGACTTAGGGTCGGAGGTCAATGTCATGACAAAGCAATCCTGGGCACTGATGGGAAAACCTAAGTTGATCTACTCCCCTATCAGTCTTAGAATGGCTAACCAGTAGGCAATAAGCCCCTTTGGCAGATTGGAACATGTCCTTGTGGACATCGACGGAGTAAGGACGTTTGTAGACTTCGAGGTGATTGAGATAGTTGATGATCGTTGTCCTTACCCCGCGCTGTTAGGAATTGATTGGGATTTCAATAATTCCACTATGGTTGATTTAAAGAAAAGAAAAATGACATTTGAAGGAGATGGCATTAGGGTCATCACACCTTTATATCCCGATGAAGGTCATATATACACAGAACCCATCAGAGAAGAAGACCACGCATATGAACTAGAAAACATATAAAAATTAATAGTCAGACAACAGGACTACATTAATCCTATGGCTGATGGGCATTTGAGCTGGCAAAGTGACAACGCATGTTCATCAGATTCAGAAGAAGCACTAGAGAAATGGTAGAACAAAATGTATGAATTATCTACAAGGATATGTGCTAGATTAACCCAAGAAGTTCATTGGATCGACACAACAGTAAGTAACTTGCCCACCTTTGACGGTCTGAATCATTTAGAAGTATTCTTGGTGAACTTCGAAGAAATTGTACCAACACAACAAAGATTGTTGGCAATGGATGAGGCCCTGAAATCAACTCCAGTGAGATGGTGGGGGACACACAAAAACACTATTACAGACTGGGTACAATGTCACACTTTGATGACAACGCGATTTTCAGAGCAAGTAGAAAGCTGGGAAGTTAGATACACAGGTCGAAGTTGTCTAAAGGACCATGTTCGAAGTTGCGAGGAAACCTGGATCAACATCCCTCAAGAATAGTGGGTGCACAAATTCATAAACATGATGGACACAACCCCTATCAACTGGTACCTACAAGCAGAACTGCGCCTCATCGTTGCAGATTGGGGAGGTATGACCGAGAACTTTGTAAATACCTTTTTGTTTGAAAGCCAATATCCTATAGTAGATTAATAATTACAGGTCGTAAGACAGAAAGTGTTCGAGGAGGCACCTAGCCTCCCTTTGGAGCAAGAAGAGGATGAATGGACTGCACCCCTTTAGAAGTTGTAAGCCTGTTACAATATCAATGCAGCCGAAGACGATGATCCAAGGAATGTGAACATCACCAAAACAGAAGGCCAAAGAGACATAGAAGGACCAGTAGTTGAACTACCTTTCATTGGACAACTGACCAAGATCAAGAAAGTCAACATTGGAACAAAGTAGACACCAAAACTTGCAAATGTTGGAGATTATTGGGATGCTACCACTATTGACAAGATCACAAAGTTGCTACATGAGTATCAGGACTTGTTTCCAACCAAGTTCACTGATATGAAGGGTATTAAAGGGCCTATGGGGGAGATGAGGATCCCTTTGAAACCAAATGCTAGGCCATTCAAATAGAGACCTTATAGATTGAACCCTAAATATAAGGAGAAAGTGAAAATCGAGCTTGACAGAATGCTGGAAACAGGAATCATAGAACCTGTTGAAGAGTCAGAATGGATTAGCCCTATGGTGGTACAATACAAAAAGACAAGAGAGATCGAGATCTGCGTAGATATCAGGAAGCTGAATGATGCTTGTTTGCATGACTCATTCCTTACACCATTTACTGATGAAGTGTTAGACAATGTAGGAGGACAGGAGGTATATTCTTTTACAGATGGATTTTCAAGATACCATCAAATCCGGATTGCCAAGGAAGATCGCCACAAGACCACATTTGCAACAGATTGGGGATCCTACTAGTATACAGTGATGCCATTTGGATTGAAGAATGCACCAACCATCTTTTCCAGGGTGGTGGTCGAAGCGTTTACGGAGTTTTTACATAAATTCCTGGAAGCATATTTTGATGATTGGACTGTTTTCAACATTTTGCAGAATCATATTGAATGTTTAAGACTAATGTTGGATTAGTGTAGGCGGAGTTAGATTTCCTTAAACCTGAAGAAGTGCATCTTCTTTTCACCCTTCGGAGTGCTTCTAGGTCATATTGTGTGTAAGCAAGGATTACTAGTAGATCCATCCAAGATTGCCTTTATAGTCGATCTACGCCCTCCTACTTCAGTCAAACAGCTGCGCATTGTGCTGGGACACACTAGATACTAAAGGAATTTCATTAAGGGCTATGCACAGATTACAACACCCATGTAGAAGATTTTGAAGAAAGACTGTCAGTTTCATTGGACAGAAGAATGCCAACAGAGTTTCAACACACTGAAACAGAAAATGGTTACTGTGCCTATTCTAGTTTTCCCATATTGGAGTAAGGTGTTTCATGTGCATGTCGATGCATCTTCCATTTCATTAGGAGCTATGTTAGCACAACTGAGAGTTGGAGACATCGACCACCCATTAGCCTTTACTAGCAGAAAGCTATCAACAACTGAGATTAATTACACCACGATTGAGAGAGAAGGGTTAGCCATGGTGTATGCACTGCAGAAGTTCCACCACTACTTGTTGGGATGACCCTTTAAAATGTTTATTGATCACTCCGTGCTGAAATACTTAGTCAACAAGCCAGTGTTGGGGGGAAGAATATGCAGATGGCTTCTGCTATTTCAGGAATACGATTTTGAGATCATGGTTAAGCCAGGACGAATGAACAAAGGTCTTGACCACTTGTTGAGGTTGGAACATGGAGAACAACCTACTAGCTTGGAGGATACACTTCCGGATGCATAGTTGTTGGCCATTAGAAAAATCAATGATCACTTCGCAGAGATAGTCCAATTCTTGTCAATAGTAATGGCACCTAGTGACTATACAATTATTCAAAAGAAGCAATTGGTAGTACGTGTTGCATATTTTTCACTTATAGCTAAACAACTATACAAGATGGGACCTAATGAGATATTGAGAAGGTGTGTTATGGAAGCAGAGAGACCATTGATCCTCACAGAAGCACATGAAGGCATCACAGGAGGCCACTATGCAAGGAAAGAAACAACGCAGAATATTCTTAGGGCTGACCTTTGGTGGCCTACTCTACATAGATATGCTAAGGACTATTACAAAGCCTGTGATGCATGTCAAAGAGTTGGGAAACCATCCATAAGCGATGAAATTCCTTTAGCACCGCAACTGACCCTACAAGCATTTGAGAAATGGGCCATTGACTTCGTGGGACCTATAAACCCACCGGGAAGCGCATAGGAGCTAGATACATAATCACTGCGACTGAGTATTTGACTAGATGGGCAGAAACAAGAGTATTTAAGGACTATAGTGCAACTACATTTGTGCGCTTCATATTTGATGATATCATAACCAGGTTTGGATGCCCGAAGATCCTTATGAGCGATCAAGGCACACATTTCATTAATAAGACCGTTGAAGCCTTGACTCAGGAATTTGAAGTTCACCATCAGAAGAGCACACCTATCATCCACAAGCAAATGGGACAGTTGAAGCATTCAATAAAATCTTGGAGACAACATTGACGAAGATATGCAATGTGAACAGGGATGACTAGGATTTGAGAGTACCAATGGTATTATGGGCCTATAGAACCACTTGCAAGAAACTGACCATGCATACCCCCTTCAAATTGGTGTATGGTCTAGAAGCAGTTTTACCCATGGAATATTTGGTTCCTAGTCTGAGAATTGCATCCTTTACAGATATGGATGACACTGGCACTGTGCAAGAGAAGCTTGCGCAGTTGGTTGAACTGGAAGAAGATAGATTTATTGTAGGATTTCACCAACAGGTTCAGAAAGAAAGAGAGAAGGCCTACCATGACAGTCACATAAAAAAGAAGGCATTTAAACAAGGTGATTTGGTATTAGCATATGACAGTAAGTTCATGAAGCATCCATAAAATTTCAGAATGCATTGGTTTGGGCCATATGAGGTTGCCTATGTTACAGAAGGAGGATTTTCACAGTTGAAGACTTTGAATGGAGAATGGAAGGAGGGACTAGTGAATGGGAGCCGATTGAAATTGTATTGCGACAACCAGTTGCCTCACAGATCTCAGTAAAAACAAAAGAAAAAGGGTCTAGGTACCAGCTGTAGTTGAAACTGGGTACTAGACACAAAAAAGACAGTCTGCACAAGGAAGGAAGGGAGGAATAGAGATGGAATCATAGGCTGCCCCGCGTAGTCTAAAGTCAAACTATAACAGAAGGATCAGATCTTAAGTGCCTTGGGACGAGTCACAAGTGAGTGTTGGGGGCTTGTTGGCCCTTGGATATGGAAACAAGCGAAGATTAAGGAAGAGAAGGAAAAACGTGAACTACACGGAAGACATAGTGGCTGACACTGGGTCGAAGTGAGAAGAAGAGAAGAAAAGACGGTGCAAAGTAAGAGAAAGTAGGTTTTTGGACGAGAAGATCGAGGATGACAGATCCGAAAGGAAGAAAGATTATGGAAAACTCAACAAGCTGAAAAATCCACCGTTGGATGCTTTGGATCACTGCGCGACAAGGAAGGAAAGAGAGGCTAGAAAAGCCCTAGAAACATGGTTCAAGTTGACCTAGGGTTTTAGACACCTAGGGTTTTGATATCTAGGGTTTTGACACTTAGGTTTTAACCTAAGCTTGTCCGAGAACTATTGTATTTTATAAATAGAGGTCTAAAGGACCTGGGATGGGTTGTTGGTATTGTTGGTGCTAGATTGGTCGAGAGTTCATTGTTCTTGTGTGATTGAGTGAGTACTATTGTGTGAGAAGGAAGTGTTGAGTGCGAGAGCCTTCTGGTATTGTAAGATCTTTAGTTGGGTGCAAAGATCAACCCTGCAGCTGGGTGTGCAGGGAGGGGAGAAATAGAGAGGAGAAGAGAGAAGATCTGCTAGCTGAGAGCGTAGACAAGAACTGTATGCTTCATCTTAATATATTATAAAGCAAAGTTATATGGACGTAGCACTAGGGAGAGGGTGAACCACATATATCTTGTGTTGTGTGTGATTGATGTTGTGTTCTCTATCATTTGATATGTTGTTATTGTGATATTGAGTAGATCTGAAGTATAACTTGCACAGTAGGTTTAAGGAAGATAAAGAATACTAGGTGACTGTTTCTTGTTGTTGTGAATCCATTTTGCATTCCCTCTGGTTGTAGAAACTTGTGTCCTGCAACCCCCTATAGCTACTTTGGGTGAGACTGCATCTACTTCGCAGGTGTTGCCGAAAGGGCTAGTAGTTAGGCCTTGTTGGTGCACTATTGGAGTTGAACCCTGGGTCTGCCCCTGTGCCAACAATGATATTAATCTCACTAAACATCAGAGGGGTGGGAGGATCCCTGAAATCTGTTTCCATGCATACATTAATCACTAAAGTCAAACCCAACATTATTTTTCTACAAGAGACACTTACATTGTTGAGGACAAGGCTTGACTGTTTATGCAAAAATTTGTTCCCGGATGGTATGTGTGTGTTGTTAGCTCTGTGGGTACCTAGGGCGGTCTCTTGGTGACTTGGGACCCTAACAAGTTCACACTGGACCCTACACTTTGTGGTGGGGGCATTTTACTTTCAGGAATCACCTTAGAAAATCACAAAGTTGTTAATTTTCTTAATGTTTATGGTCCTTGTAGTGAGATACTTTTATTTTGGGATCGTTTGGCAGCAAAAGGATTGTTAGCTGCTAATTATTTGATATTTGTAGGAGATTTGAATTTTACTGCAAGTGCAGATGAAGTATGGGGCTTAGCTGCACACCTGCATAAACATGCCAACTATTTTATAGATATGATCAAGGATCATTCAATGGTCAACTTGGCTACAGATGTTTTGGTACCTACATGGAGGAATGGAAGAGCCGGGGGTGCAAGCATTGCTAAAAGGTTGGATCACATTCTAATTGCGGAAAGCTTATTGATTGATGAGGAATGGTATCGATCTTGGGTTGAGATCCCTTTCATATATGATCATGCACCTGTGATAACACAATTTGATTTAACACAGGTACAAGTGGCCTATCCGTTTAAGTTAAATCCAACTTGGTTGGCGGAGACTAAATTACTTTTGATTGTGAAAGAAGTATGGAAGGATTCTATCTTCTTGGAGGAATTGGATATCCAACACAGAATTGTCTTGAAATTAAAAACACTAAAGTCCCAAATAAAAGATTGGGTGAGGCATAGTCGGTGTGAAAAGCTATGTAAGATGGAAACTCTGGAGGAGGACATAAGACAAGGTTATTTTGGTCTATCTAGAGATGGGTTGGACATCACTTCAGATTCACATTTGAAAACTTTAGAAACTGAGAGAAATGATATTCTTAAAAATGAAGAGGAATACTTGCGACAAAAGAGTTGTGCTACTTGGCTAAAATGTGGTGATCGTAATACTAAATATTTACATAATTTTTCCAGTGCCAGAAGAAACCAAAAGCAAATTTGGGAGATAGATGATGATATTAGTTAGACCATTAGAGGCCAGGAGGAGATCAAAGGAGAGGCTTTTATATACTTCAAACAATTATTTGTTGTAGATGGTCCCAGGGCTCCGGTGGAACAAGTTAATTGAGCCAGAATATTTCAACGATTTGTGACTGTGGAAGTAATGTACACTTAGACAGACCTGTTACTAAACATGAGATTTGGGATATTTTAAGTCTTTTTGCCAAAGACAAAAGTTCGAGCCCAGACGGATGGACTGTTGAGGTTTTTACTCTTTTTTTCGATGTGGTTGGTGATGATTTATTATATCTAGTCGAAGATTCCAGAATTAGAGGTAAGATTCAAAGATCTTTAAATTCGACCTTCCTGGTGTTGATTCCTAAGGAGAACTCTCCTCGGACATTTAGGGATTTTATACCTGTTGCACTATGTAATCTTTGTTACAAACTGATTTCTAAAGTGATCACCAACATAATCAAACCTATTCTCTCGAGGGCTTTGTCAACTGAACAATTGGGTTTTTTGAAGGGTAGACAGATCCTGAATGCCGTAGGGACGGCGCATGAATGAATACACAACATCAAAACAAAAAAACAAAAATCCCTGTTATTAAAAATGGATTTGAAAAAGGCATATGATTGTGTAAGTTGGGATTCCTTCGTTTAATTATTGTACAAACTAGTTTTATTGTTACTTCTATTTCATGGATCATGAGCTGTGTGACCAGTGCATCCTTTGTGGTGCTGATAAATGGTGAGACCTCTGCATTTTTCAACAATGAACGTGGCCTTTGACAAGGATTTCCACTCTCGCCTTTATTGTTTATCTTTATTATGGAAAGTCTTAGCATATTATTGAAACATGGTCAAGAGGTGGGGAATCTGACAGGGGTAAAGGTTTCTAGAGTTGTAAAAATATTACACCTTATATTTGTCGATGATGTGCTCATCATGACAAAGGAATCAGTTGAAGAATGGCTATTGGTAAAGGACATCCTGGATCATTTCTGTAGTGCCTTGGGATAAAAAATCAACCATAGAAAATCTACTTTCCATCATTCCGGGCTTCAAGATGCTGACTTGGCGAGATTTAAGGAATTATTTACTTACAAATTCATGGAGTTGGAATTGGGCTTTAAGTACTTGGCGTATTTCATTAAAGTGGAAAAAACCTATTTTGAAGACTGGAGATGGCTACTTATAAAGTTTGAAAAATGGATACAACATTGGTGTAACTGTTGGTTAACCTTGGGAGGCTGGTGCATATTAGCAAAGGCAGTTTTGGAAACTCAGCCGGTTTTTTGGATGGCACTCACAACAATTCCTGTTGCGGTTCTCACAAAGATTTGTAAATTGATCTTTGACTTTCTCTGGACGGGGGGCCATAAAGAACATGGTATTCATCTATGCAGCTGTGAGAAAATTGCAAAACCAAAACTTTTGTGAGGCTGGGGGCTCAGGAACTTCTTCATTTTTAACTGTGCTCTAGCAAAAAAATCACGGTGGCGAGTCTTGATGGAGGACAGGATCTGGCACTGGGTGATCAAATACAAATATCTCCCATACACTTTTGTGGCTACTTAGCTTAGATCAGCTCTGGTAATACAACCTTTGGCCTCTCACTTTTGGAAAAACATGATGAAATC
Organism: Picea mariana; assembly: GCA_032191745.1. Taxonomy (NCBI): domain Eukaryota; kingdom Viridiplantae; phylum Streptophyta; class Pinopsida; order Pinales; family Pinaceae; genus Picea; species Picea mariana. The sequence goes on from JASDQU010689005.1 coordinate 26,976, forward strand.
GTTGCCTCTCATCACCCATTGGCTGAGTTGGAAGGCCGTAAATGGTTGCTCTGTACTCATTGGTTTGGATAAAATTCTCGGCATTGGCAACGTATCTATACTATCTCATGAGATTTTATTGGTTTTAAAAAATCAAAATATTCGCTATTTGTATCAAGCGAAGGCTTAGTGATCCTGGGGATATATCATTGATCAATGGAGCTCTAGTGAGGATTTGGGACTCACAAGAAATGTGGCTTTGGAATGGAAAATTTTTATAAGGGAACTTGTCAGCTCAGGTGTCCAGCTGCGGTCTGGTGAAGATATATTAATGTGGACTAGTGGAGACCATTTGGGACTACTCTCGGTCAAAAATGTTTACAATGCTTTAGCACTTAAATTCTGGCCACAACAGATCTCTACTTGGCAAAGACAGTTATGGACTTGAGACTTGGCATATAAAATTAAACTGTTCATTTGGTTAGCTTTGGAACGTAAAATCCTCACTTGGGACCCTTTACAAAAAAGAGGTTGGGTTGGCCCAAGCATCTATTCACTTTGCTACAGGGATGAGGATTCCATTCCACATATTTTCATAAATTGTCCTTTTACTTTAAAACTGTGGAAAAACTTACATTTTTCATATAATCTTGTCACAAATTGGGGAGGCATTTCCTTAAACAACTGCTTCGAAAATTGGTTAAAGGTGGGAAAAGTATACAATACCTTACCAATAATTGTATGCTGGTATTTGTGGCTGGAAAGAAATAGATGTATTTTTGACAGTTTCTCCCCCTTAGTACAAAGGGTTAGTATTCAAATCAGAGGGATGATCAAGCCTACCAGCTGCCAGTTACAAATAAAGACTCATAACAGGATTAAGAAGACTCTAGACTTTATTTTGGATTATGTTTGTTGGTTTGATGGAGCTGCGCAGAATAATGGTTTACTTTGTGGGGAAGTGGGTATTTTAAAGACAACATGTAGAAAAACCTACAGATAGACTTTAAACTGTGGGCAGGTCACAAACACCAAGGAAGAACTCCTTGGGGTATGGGCATCCTTAATCTTAGCACATCTGTTAAACATTGCACATCTTCATGTTCTGGGGGACTCAAAGATTGTTATAGACTGGTTAAATCACAATTGCAATTTACAATTAACCTCCCTTATGGGCTAGATGTCAGTGATCAGAGAACTCATTCCTCTCTTCACTATCACTAAGTTTGATCATATATATAGGGAAGAGAATATGGAGGCTGATGCTCTATCAAAGCTTGCATTATAGGTACCGGAAGGAAGGATCCACTACAACAAATGGCAGGATGGCCATGAGGGCCCCCCACTTTCTTTACGTCTCTATCCATGATCGACATAGTTGATGGACTGGTCTCCTATTTGATACATCAGACCTGATACTTTAAACTATGTTTTTGGTCCACAAATCAACATTGGATATCTATGTAATCTATTTTTGGATAGTTTGTTGAGGAGGGAAATAGACTTAGTTGTCTATTCTTTGTAACTTTTGGGTGGGTCGTATTTCTTCATTGTTATACTTTAATTTGGACTTGGTGATATTTTTGTTGATCACAGATCACATATTATTGGAGGGTGGCTATATTAGTAAGTTATGATTGTATATTTAGAACAACATATTAACATATTGAGAAATTTTCTGCTGGAAAAAAAAAGGTACCTATACCATTATTATCTCATTATTTATTTAATCAAATTCCTTTCTATACCATTATTATCTCATTATTTATTTAATCAAATGCCTTTGATCCCTCTTTTGATAAATACAAAATGTATATATCCAAAAGATATAAATGAAAAATGAAATACATAAATAAATAAATTGTTGTTTAGTGTGGTTAAATGTTTTTTTTTCATTTTATTAGATGAAATGATGTTTAAATTCCAAAAAAGTATTTAAGTAATAAATCGGAAAATATTATACTTAATACCATGTTAATGTAAAATAGAATTCATACTCCCCATAAGAAACAACATTTTGAATGAAAAAATTCCAAAAAATATACTTGACTAATTTATTAATGTTAATGTAAAATAGAATTCATACTCCCCACAAAAAAAATTTAATATTTATAAGGAATATATTTAACTCATTTATTAGGTTTATCAACCTATCAATTAAGTTTCAATGAGTTTTTTAAGAGTTTTTTTTTAATCTATCTCTTCATGAGTCCTATTATTGAAAAAAAGAGTTAATTATAAAAAAATTATGGTTGGTCTGTCGCTTGAGAAACTAGACCAGCCACAAAAGAGTAGTTTATGTTGTCCATGAGTGTTCCAGAGCACAAAACAAAGAGTTGATATTGTCTACATGTCAAAGTATCTTTGAGCATATCAAGCCTATCCCTATGCTTACCTTGAATACAATTCGGAAGGAGGACTGGAGCCTCATGACCTCCCAAACTATAAAACCAAAAATAGACTCGAAATAACATTAAAAACTAAAGAGGCATACTAAGGGGAACCTTTGGAGGAGGCTCCATTACTTGTGACTGTTCTTGGCTCAGTCCAACATCATTGGCATTGGAATTGGCCCTTTTGTCTAGCTTCATGTCCATGAGTTGCATTTTCCTTTGTATTTCATCTAACTGTAAGAATATTTCATCATGCGTCTCATTTCTTTCAATTAGAGCCTTTCCCATGAGAGTATTTAGGAGCCAGTAGAGATCCACTATCTTGGTGTACAGAGTGGCACAAGCGCGATAAGATCCAGGGTCAGGAATCCAAGAACCAATTTCTACTATTTCATTATCTATGAATCAGCGAAGGACGCGGATGTCAACCTTAGCCAAGTCTAATTCCTCTTGGATATTTGGCGAAGTATGCGCTTCATAGGCTTCAGTTGTCTAGGTGATGACAACTTGAGTTTTCCAATTTAGTGAACCACCTCTACGACTGCGGCCACGCTGGCGATGGAAATCGCATGGCATTGCAGGGAAGAGTATACACACAAAAAAGGTGATGGAGTGAGAGAAGGAAGAGTTACAAGCAGAGAAAAGAGTGGAGAAGATGATGAGGGGAAGAACGAGAAGCACTCTAGACTAGGAGAAAATGGTGCATGAAGCCAAAGAAAAAGGGTTACTAAACAACCAGGCCAAAGAAATAATCCATTGGAGAGGCGGTATGATATTTATGGCATCAAACAACACCATCACTGTTACTAAATGCCAAGGACAAAGAGAACTCATAGCGCAGACAAGAGATATGAACATCATGATTATGGAGGATGCTCACATGCCCAAATCAAATGAATACTAGATAAACGTCATGGTGAAAGGATGGGGGATTGGGTCTGGATCTATCATGGAGGAAAATGGGGCCTCCATGTGGGGGTTGGTTATGTGACTCATGTCGCATCTCATTACTCTTCTCTAGCCCCCAATCTGGGTCATCAAGGTCCACTTGGGAAAGATCAGACATGGAAATGGCCTTACACTCCATCGAAAGGGGGGTAGTGGAATTAGGATCACATTTCTAGAACAAATGTTGGAATTCCTGAAGAGCTTCGGCGTTAGCAAGACGATCATCCATTTTTTTTGTTGTTCTTTTAACATGGAGGGGAACAATGATTTCCAGCTGGGAGATTAGGTGTTGGAAATGTTTTAGACTTCTTTCCAAGCACCAACATTTGGAGAGTTTTTCTATGGGGGAGCCGTTTTGGAGATTTTGAATCATTTGAATAATGATCTGAGAGTCCCCTTCAACAATGAGCTTTCTTAAGTTTTTCTAGACTGCTATGGAGAGGCCTTTCTTAAGAGCTTCAAATTTTACTGCATTGTTAGTGTCCAGTCCTATAAAATCAAAGAAAATCCAAATAATATCTCCATGATCGTTATGGATGGATCCTCCTATGCTTGCGAGACCAAGATTACCTTCGGAAGGTCCACCAAAGTTAAATTTGAGATAGTTGCGGGGATGAGTCCAAGATTCAGGGATAAATGGTGGGGCCTTGGGGTGGGATTGGATGGAGGTTCTAATAAGACTGTGAATACCCAAATCTTTTAGAATATGAATGTCATGGGCATTGTTCCACTGGTCACACAATTTAGAAGGAGAATTATGAATTAAGGATGCAACTACAATCTCTCGAGGAGGAGAAGCAGAGGATTCAAGATGGATTGATATGTCATGAAGAATTCCTTACAGGTATTATTCATGATTTGGAAAGAGAGTTGCAAGATAAGGACCAGATATTGGCACCATTCTATGAAGTTGGGAAAGTGGACAAGGAAAAGTCTCCTATGTAAGATAAACTATCTCCTACAAAAGGTTTACAAATAGTAATCGAGGAAGATGATTCACCATATTCTTCTTCTCCTCGTCAATATGGAGAATGATCTAGGATGG
>JASDQU010689005.1:51088-66563 GCA_032191745.1 Picea mariana
ACAACAACTAATGTATCATTTGAGTCAAAAGGAAATATAATAAATTATTTTGAATAACCAGGGCTGATAAGAACAGGTGCCTAAGTCAATTCTTGTTTAATTTGATCAAAATAATTCCTAGCTTCAAGCGTCCATTTTACCTCATTCCCCTTTCTCAGCATGGATGTAATAAACTTAACCAACTCAACAAAATTAGAAATGAATCTTCTTAAGAATTTTATCTTACCCAGGAAAGACTGGATTTTTTTCTTGGACCTAGGAAGAGACAGAGTCTTGATGGCCTATAATCTACTTGGGTCAATTTTTACCCCTTCAGCTGAGACAATATGTCCCAACAACTTACCTTCCTTCATAACAAAGAGGGACTTCTTGGGATTAAGTGACAATCCAAATTTTCTACATTTTAGGAACACCTTCTCCAATTGTTTATAATGCTCTTGATCAGATTTTGAAAACACTATGATGTCATCCAAGTAGATCACCAAAAACTTATATTTTTCTCCAATAAAAGCAATATTGATTGCACGCTGAAAGGTTTCCCCTGCATTCATGAGACCAAAGGGCATCTTGGCATACATGAATGTACCCCAAGGAGTGGTGAATTTTGTATTTTCCCTATCTTCAGGAAAAACATATATCTGATTGTAGCATGAAAATCCATCAATCATGGACATCCTAGTCGAGCCTATAACCCTTTGCAAAATATGCTCTATCTTAGGCAAGGGGTAATTATCTTTCCTAGAACACCTGTTTAAATTTTTGAAATCAACACAAATTTTGATTTCTCCATTCTTTTTCCTAACATGGACAAGATTAGCTATCCATTCAATATACCTCAAAGGTATGATGATCTGAGCATCAAGCAATTTTTTGACCTCCTTCTCCATGATGGGAAACAACATAGGATTGATCTGCCTTAGTTTCTATCTAAATGGTTTGGTATCCTCCTTCAAAGGTATTTTATGCTCAATAATGCTTGTATCATAAGTTTTCAAATCATCATACTTCTAATCAAAGACATAAGCAAATTCCTTTAATATTTTGATACACTCATCTCTTTGTTTTTCTAACAGACTACTAGACAACTTGACATACTTGGGATTTTCATCAGTACCTAGATTTCACTCTGTCAAATCATCATCTTCATTTAAACTTCTCACTTTGATAGCCACAACATTACTATCAAATAATCTCTCTAAAGGAACTAATCCCTCAGGGATATGATTGCTAGGAAACTAGACAATCTCGTGGTCTGCAATCTTGCTCAGGAATTTATCAGCATGAGGATTGTTTTCATCATCTGGGTCTTGATCAATGTGAAGTGCAGAAAATTCTTCTAATGTTTCCAGAAATATTTTTATCTCAAGACCATCTTCAAAAACCTTCCAATGTTTGACATTGTTAGGTATGGAAGGCCTATATTTTACTTCAACATCATACTTCAGTTTAGGAGGTAGTGGAACTTTAAAGTTACTAGCAGAAACAACTAGGGAATTAACCAATGCATTATCTTATCTAGGAACAAAGGATGTGTTGAAATATAGGAAGAAATTATCAATAAGATCCCAGTCCTCATTCCTATAAGTCCTCAAACTTTGATGCTTTTCCTAATATATATTTCTGATGTGATGTACAATCAATTATGCATCTCCAAAAATTGATAATTCCTCAATCTTCATATCTTTAGCAGTCCTCAACCCCAAAACTAGAGCCTCATATTCAACAATTTTGTTTGTGGTTTCAAATTCTAACTTGAAAGACAAATTTATGACTTCTCGAGAGGGGGAAATGAAAAAAACTCTATCACCGACACTATATTTAGAAGATGCCCCATCAAAACACATTTTCCAAGTTTGAGCATCTTGTTTGAATGTTTCACATGTTGTTGGTGATGGATTTCTTATTTCTAGAGGTGGCTGAGGAAGATCAGTGAGATGCAAAATGCTAGACCCCAAATCAGTGCCAAAAAAATAAATAGGATTCTTTGTGGGATTACCTTCATCACTAATAATATAATCCAACTGTGATTCTCTATACAGCCTTCTGTGTTCACCCCCAAAGATAGGTATGGTGGCATAGGAGAGGTCAATCTGCAATGTTCCTCCCAACCTCTTAATCCATGATCTGGACAATAACATCCCGAACTTAGGGGGAACATCTACAGCTAATATATCCATGACTATACTCTTCATGGGAAATTGAAAGAGATTAAGAACCAAATCTTTAATCACCCCCATAAATTTTACTTTCCTTGATTCAAAAGAATATATATCATGATATGCTTTGGTGATTTCTAGACCCAGTTCATACATGATAGATTTAAGCATTAAGTTATGGGATGCACCTAAATCCATCAAGCAATTGTGTAAGATCTTCTCATGTACATTCAATGAGGTATAAAAAGGAGGAGAGGATTCATCCCTATCTTCCACTAAGGGCCCCAATATCACTAGAGGTTTTTCATCTTGAAAATTAATTGAATCTGTTGAATGGGAAGAAAAATCAAACTGCAACATTTTAGAAATGGACTTCTTGAAATATTCATTCTTTATCAACTCTAAGAATGGGACTAGAATTTTAATCTTCTAAATTTCATTTTCAAAGTTAAAAGAAGATGGGGATTTCAAAATTTCTTTTACTTCTTGGACAGGGGCTTTAACCACAAGATGATAATTTTTTTCTTCGTTTCCTTTCTTTGGTGAAACCACTGTTTTAGTAGAGGGGCTGATTTTTTAGGTTGATTGGATGTACTAGATGTTACTGGACAAATCGGTAAGTCCTGACACAAACTAATCTCCCTAACTTCAACCAGAAATTAGAACAAAACATGACAAAATACAAACTTCTCCTTAGATTTCATTGTAGTGTATACTAGTTCAATGAGGGATAAATGACATACCGTTTAAACGTCGTTTTATTGTTTCTAGTGTTGTCCTTGATCCATATTAATATTTGCGGGATGTTGAACCTGTTAAGAAACTCAAACCAACAAAAAGAGAGCAAATATATATATATTCCAATGAAACCTATGCACAAGATCAAGGAGTTATGTAATAAAAATGGACACTTTTATAGGGAAGAAATGTATTACTGCATTATATTGATTAAAGTGGAGAATACAACCTATGAATTGATGTTGCAAGGTCCTTTCCAATGGCCGTTTGCCTCAACACACACACCTTTGCTCCAATGCTTTTGATGAAGAGTATACATAGCCTGACTTGGAAAGCTAAAGAAAAATTATCACAAGCACAATCTTCAACAGAATTCTTCATGCATAATCCAACCTAACTTTTCCCATGAGAGGTCCCTCCTTATATAGAGTGAATAGGGATGCATGAAGAGATTAGGATGATCCCACTAAATCAAAGAAGCGAGTGATATCCAAACCGATCGGAGGCCACCTCAACCTTTTGAAGATTCCATTCCAGAACTTTCGAGAAATTCACCTTTTTTCTTTTTTTGAGCATCGTCGCACCCTCAACATTAGCAACCTGTGACAACATCGCAGGCCACTATGGTGCAACATGCAATGATTGGGGATCATCGCACCATTAACATTGGCAAGGTGCGATGATCTTCTAAGATAGGGTTTTTCAATAAGGAAAAGATGATTCCATTTCTCAGGGGAAAGTCTTATTTATTCAATAGCTTTCGAGGAATAGAGAAGTAAGAAATACACGTATCATCATTGATCAAGAAAATAATGTGTAACATAATTCCCCCCAAAGTATGAAGTTGGAATGTGTGATAGCTGAAATACTTTGTAGAATGTGTGTATCGATAACAAGGAGCACATTAGTCGGAAACCTGTCAATAAACAAGCATATGCATAATAACATAACATTTATTGAGGTTTGCATTCCCATACTCAGACTACAATTGACCCTAAGCATAAGTTTCAAGTGAATCATGGCCACCAATCATACACTGTGGATCCATGTCATTATGATTCAACATAACCACGAGAAATACATTGTGGATCTATGCTATAAAGACTCAAATTTAGACATAGCCACGAGAAATACATAGTGGATCTATGTGTCAGTACATACTTATGAATACTCCATTGCAACTTGGATCCATGTGATAGTATTCAGGGTATTCATTTCCATCGTCTCGAGGTACAAATCTATCTATGTGATTACAAGTGTTGAAGTCGAACATGGTATAAACCACTTCATTACCAATCATTAATGGATATCATTAACAAGTGTGAGGGAAATCACCATTGATGTCAATGAACCCCAAAGTAATCTAGTACAATCCAATTAATGTAAATTAATGAGTTGAATTCGAACACTCAATGGAATTTTCCAATCAAGGGTCAATGATGTGAACCCACTCTCAAAAACGAGGAAACTTGCCATTGAGGCATGCAGGCTCCAAGGTACTAAATGATTTCTAAGCATAATTTATGGATAATGAGTTGAAGTCAACAGGAAAAAACTCGTCATAGGAGGGCCTTAATGTATCCCCCATCAATGACACGAAACATGTAGCATCTTTCAAGTAGATCAGAGTATAAAGTGATTTAGGACTGACTCAGAAAAGGCCAACATGGTAAGAGTTTGAGGACTGCAGATGGTCGAATCGATAGAAGGCTTGTTTAGGTTTAACTTATCTTGAACATACGAACGACAAAACAATTGTCTTGGTAGCATTGACTCAAGGAGGACCAATATACATAATTTTGGATGATCAAACGAGAGACAAATGGATTTCCCAACCCAGATACAACAATGAAAAGGAATGTCATATTCAAGAGTGACTTACTTCCACTAACACAGATACAGATATACATTTCTTTCCCAATTTCACCCCACCATTTCTGGTGATTACCTCTTTATTTTTACACAAGCTTGAGGAGGATAACATATGCTTGAAATGTTCATCCTTCAGATGAGTCCCTCAGAGTATTGTTAACAAACCCTAGGAATGAGTGGTTCAGTCCCATATGAGCCTTTCGATGTTTGTTTTACGAGTCCAACGAAAAAAAACTCAGGGGTTTTTCATGTTTAGAGAATCTAAAAAACACTTCAAGAAATCTCCAAAATGTCCTTTTTCATAAAGTAGTCTGATGAGACCGAAAAAGAGATAATATATTGCTCAACACAAATTTTCTTCAAATACTTTAATGAGTGTGAAAATAACAAGATCACTTTAATATTTTGAAAATATTAGGGAGTTTGAAAAGAGCTTAAAGAGGACTCCAGGGGGGTTCCTTTTTTATATAGCCTTTATGATTCCGAAAAAGTGATAAAAGTTTATTCGGTTACATTCTCATAGATTTACGAGCGTGATAAAGAACAAAGACTATACTCGACGTTTTTTGCTGAAAAAAACTTAAAAGCATATTTACATCGAATGATTTTGCAAAAACATGTAAAAAACGATAAAAGGGTTGATCCATATCAAAAGTCCAATCACTTGACCTGTATCATGTAATATCAATACTTTGAAATGTTCATTAGGTTTTAAGATAGGTGAAAAATAATTTCATTTTAGGTCAAAAATGATAAAATAGGTTAAATAAGTAAAAAAAAATTCATTTTTACCATTCCATTTGTATTTCACCAAAACTAGTGTCAAAACCCCCATTTTTCTCAATCTTCAAGTGACGATTCCGACACGATTCCTAGATGATTTTTCGAGCCATCTCCGTGAGGTTGGTGCTCTTCCTTTCCTCTCTCTTTCTATAGAAATTTGATTCAGTTTTTATGGTTATTTTTGAGTTTCATGGACAAATTTCCAAAGGGGAAAGCGCCTCCAGATCATCACAGGCTCTCTATATTGGGAACTGTGATGATCTGGGATCGTCGTAGGGGTTACACTGATGAAGTGTGATGATGTCGCACTATGGTAAACTTGGGACCTGTGACGACCACAAATAAAAAAAAAAAAGAACTAGGGAAGTCCCCAATTTTAGATTTTCAATAAACTAATTCATCTTTAAATGTTGTTTGGTAGACTTTCCAAAGTTCTTCATGCTCGAATGGCGGGACGGAGAACACAAAGAGGAATATTGGATTATAGGGAATGATCCCAACATAGTCATGGCACTCCGGGAGTGTGGCTTTCATAAGTTCTTCAAAGTGAAAGGCATGAGGGCCCAATTAGTTCTATTGGAGCACTTGGTCTGAATGTGGGACGTGAATGAACAATTTTTTCATGTTGGGGTACATACACTCACTTTGGAGATTGAAGAAATACATTTCTTGACCAGTTTATCTCATCGTGGGTCTCAAGTGTCATTATCAGGAGGCAGAGGAGGAGGTGAGCCAATGGATTAATATGTCACACAACAATGCTCGACTGGTATAGAGAAACATAGTGGTAAGGTTCCCATAAAGAACGTCCTTGATTTATATTTGAGGACCATACTCTTCACCATCACCCATGTGGTTGGGAGTGCATCTCCACACATGGCCTTGCAGAGTCAATTTCAATATGCCATCTAGTGCATCGAGCCTCGAGTATTCAACTGGTGTGAGGGCCTCCTCAAGAATATTAAAAAATAATTAACAAAGTGTAGGACTGGTCGGCTGAAAAAAGTTGGGTATGGATCGATTTTGGTGTCCTTTTTCCTAGAAAGGGTCCCACTACTATGTCTTCAAAATGTGGATTGGGGTGTTCCTTCTCCATGGGATCCTCACATGAGGAGGTGGGTCAAATTGATGGCACGCCATGGTGGCATCCCAACTGTTACGTATGGGCCTACCTTTTTCCAGTGGTTGAGAGATCGACTTATCATTACCGAGGATTACGCTTATGTCGGGGATGATTTCTGTGGTTATCCCGACTTGGAACTAACTGAGGGTTCACATTGGGGAGAAATAGGTAAAACAGAGTTTTTCATATATATATATATATATATATATATATATATATATATATATATCATTTTAATTATGAAATTTTTATGTTATGTATTTGAGACTAATCAAAAGCTCTCAAAATGTAGATGTGGCACCTTTCAGACCTCCAGGATCATATCCAATCCAGAGACCTGGAGAGGTAGGGGTAGCGGAAGTTCGAGTAGTAGCGGTTGAGGATCTCAAGGAGATCGAGCACAACCTTGAGGGATTGACTATGGATATCCCTGACATTACTGTGGATGAGTTGCCTCAACACTACCAATACCATACTATTGGCATTTCAGCATCTATTGGTCGACTGCTCCTTCGTGTAGCACAGAAAATGGCTTGTTATCATGAGCATCATCCATGATACATATGTATATGAAGCCATGTGATTTAATATTTTGGTCTCAGGACACACTTTTTTGTAACTTTTTGCGTTATAATACAAAACTTCTACTGGCTTACTTGTCTTTATGTGTTTGTGTTTGGATTTATAAATTGCGCAAATGTCTATCTAAAACACAATTGGCTAAAGCATATGTTAATGTATTTAGATATCTAGGAATGTGTTGATATTCAATGTAATCAAAATTCCTTTCCAAGAGGTGAATTCTCAAGTATACCCGTAATAGTGTAGGACTTCTGATGGAATAGATGTTGCTTAATTGCAACACCACAAGTTGAAAATTGAGTCGTACAATTAGATGACATATGCCAAGTGAAATGGCATCAATCAATAACTCAATGACTGCACTATACTCCACAATGTTATTAGTTGCACGACCTAGGAAAATATAGTGTATACTTATCAACTCATACGTGGGTGCATAGATTTCCCATGCAGTAGGCATGAATTTTGAGTACTGCAACTAGCACCATCAGAAAATTCAATATAAGGTTGCAAGAACATCGACATCTGAAAACCAAGCACAAGGCAAGGTAAGCAGTTTGAGGGTAGAAAAAGAAATGACAAAAATCACACTAGAGTATGATGCATTAAAGTACAAAGCACTTATGCAAAATATTTTAAGCATAGTACTTATTTAGGTAAAGCTTGTTTCTAGGTTCATCCAAAGGGATTCCATCGTAATCAACCAGCTCGTAAGCCCCTTACTGTAATACTCATTTAATGATATAAGGACCATGCCACATGGGCTCAAATTTACCAGCCCCCAACAAGTCACTATCTTGGTCATAAAGGAGAACCAAATCGCCTTCAGAAAAAACATGAGGTTTAACATGTTTGTCGTATTGAGCCTTAACACATTTCTTTTGGGTTTCTATGACTAACGCAACATCATGATGAGTCTCTTATAATTGCATTAAATACAACATACGTTCTTCTTCGGTTGTGGTATTGGGGAGAAGTTCGACGGTTAGCTTCAGAGACGAAATTTCACATTCAATCGACAAGACGACTTCGATACCATACACTAATTGTAAAGGCATGAAACCCATAGCATATTTAACGGACGTCCAATAGGCCCATAATGCTGAAAAAATCATTGTATGCCAACTTGACTTATGAATCTATATCATCCATTGAAGCATAGTGGTTAAAACTTTGTTGATTGCTTCAACTTGGCCATTGGCCTGTGGATAATAAGGGGTTGAGTTTACATTTTGTTAACCAAAATTATCGGTAAGCTCAGACATCATAAAATTGTGAAAATGGGTGTCGTGGTCGATGACGATGGCTTGAGGGACACTAAACCTAGTGATGATATGATTGAATATGAACAGGGTTGTATTTTTCCCAGTGTTATCAAATGTAGGCATCGGCTCGGCCCACTTAGTGAAATAATCCACAACTACAATGATGTATCCATGCCCCCCGGATGAGTGAGGGTTACATGTCATGAAGTCAATGCCCCATTTAGCAAATGGACCAAAAAAAACTATAGGATAGAGAGGAGCAGGATGAGATCGAATCTTATTATTATAGGTTTGAAAAGCATGGCATTTATGAATTGTGAGAATAAAATCTTTGAAAAGTGAAGTCCAGAAGTTTTCAGCTCATAGGAGCTTTTGGGCAGTGGCATGCCCGTACATATGACCACCACATGCTGCAGAATGACAGTAATTTAGTGCTTTATTAGCTTCATCATATGTTAGACATCGTCAAAACATGGACTCAATACCACGATGGTAAAGGGTATCCCCAAGGATAATATATTGATGGGATTGATACCTAATACTACGACGATCTACACGAGATACATCAGGCCAGAAAGTTTGGGTTTAGAGATAAATGATGATATCTCCATACCATATATTGTCTGAACTGATAGATTCATCAGGAAAAGAATATTCTGCCACATTTTTTGTATCAACGGAGGGAAGTTCACATATCAACTCAGCAAAGACCAAATATTTCTTTGACTTGGATTTCTCAAACTCCAAATCAAAATCTTAGAGAATCACAATCCATTTGGAGTATTTTCCCCCTAGCAATTTGCATGTGAGAATATGTTGCATAGGGTTGCAATCATAAATAATCGTGGTTTTGTGCAATAAGATATAGTGATGAAAAAGTTGGATGGCTTGAACATCTGCCAAGGCCAATTTCTCCACATGCATGTATGTCATTGTGGTGGCCGTCAGACTCCGACTTAAATAGTAAATGACATGTTCATCGTGTGATTTATCCTCTTGGAATAGAACCATGGAAATGGTGTGATATGAAGCAACCAAATATAGGAAGTAATCTCGACTGTAATCTGGGGGAAATAATAGTGGTGTGCATGTTAACACAAGTTTCAAAGCATCAAAAGCTTTTTTAGCGGTGTCGTCCCACAAAAAATCATGACCCTTCTTAAGAAGTCGAGTGAAACTTTTCGTTAGTTCCCAATAGTTAGGAATGAATCAACGTAGAAAGTTTTCCTTCCCTTGCAAACTTTGGAGTTGGTATAAGGTAGAAGGATGAAGCAAATTGATGATGGCTTCAACCTTCAATGGATCCACTCGAATCCCATGCATGGAAACAATAAAGTCTAGAATTCATTCTAATTCCACACAAAAAACACATTTATGTGGATTCAAGTGTATACGGTAATATCGACAGTGGAGGAAAATAACTCCTAAGTGTGTCGAGTGCTCTTGACGACGCATGGAATGCGTCGGTAAATCATCAAGATAAGGTTGTACAATATGATTTATATCATGAAAGGCATAAGACATAGCTCTTTGAAAACTTGCACCAACATTCTTGAGACCAAAAGGGAGTTTACGGTACATGAAAGTATCCCAAGGAAAAATAAAAGCTATTTTGTGCTGATCTGCAGGTAAAATATTTATTTGATTATAGCCAGAAAATCCATCCATTAGAGAGAAGATTTCACTTTTGGCACAGTCATCGACGATCTAGTCGACGAAAGGGGTTGGATAATTATACTTATGGAAACACTTGTTAATATCCCTATAATAAAAACACACACATATCATTCTGTGTTTCTTTGTGATGGAAAAAGATTGGACACCCAATCAGTCAATGCTACAGGGTAGACAAAACTAGCTTTAGTAAGTTTCTCAACTTCAAGTTTGATTGCAGCGGATTTTCATGGATGAACTGGGTGAAGTCCTTGTCAAACGAGATTAGCATCAAGGTATGTCTTAATTTCATGTACAATGATATCTGGGTCAATTCCAGGAATCTCTTCGTAACTCTAGGAAAACACATCACAAAATTCTTGGAAAGGGGCCTTGTAAGTTTGGATCTCATCAGGAGAACATGAGGCACCTATGCGAACATTTTCCACAATTTCAGGCTTAATCAAAATATCTAGAGGGATGGTGGGTGAAATATTTCCCAAGTTTCCTTGATACAAAACATCACGTGTTGATTCGGAAACTCGAGGGTAATTAATAATTGCAGACAAATTCAAAATCCGTCAGTAACTCTCGATAGTCTCGGGTTCTAGGAAGATGATAGAACGATGATGTCCATCATCCCATGGTGTGTCTTCCATAGACATAACTGCCATGATTGTTTCATCAGTGTGAAAGATCATGTTAAATGGATCAAGAGGTGTATCAAAGAGAGAGTGAGGAGAAGGAGATGTCGATTGAATGGATTAATAATCCAATTCAACTGGACTTAGTGACATTTTGTCACCATAACGAGGACATTCTTCCAAGCTAGGTACTATCCAAGGGTCATAGGACTCATGGCTTTCACCAAAACTGGTCGAAATCATGTTAAAAGAAGCGAAAAGGGGAGGAGGAACATCGAGTGGTGGAATGCGAAAGTGTTGGCAGCCAATTCACCTTTTTCTACGATCCTATAAGCTGCCTACACCTATGTCTCGCAAACATCAAGTTTTTCGTCGCATTTTTCAAATAGACAACACTTTCATTTTTTGCGACATTTGCACATTTGTCTTCGTCAAGTTTTCACGACTGTAAGCGTGAAAACTTCTCCTTTCGAGGTCACATTTCGATCACTGTCTGAACTATCATGATCTTTTTATCGATATACCTACTGCATTTACCTTTTGTTTATCGTTATGTGGCTGAAAGAACTTTCGAACTACGTTGATTGGACATTTTTATATTGATTGCATACCTTGGTTTTATTGAAGGCATTTAGCCTTTGGATTTGCATTTTATGACTTGCCTAATCATTGATTCTATGAAATGCATAGGGGTTTGATTAAATTTTTATACATATATATGATGTAATCCCTATGCTAATCTTTTTATAACTTTCAACTTGTCAACTATTATGAATGTCATTTTGGCATATTGATTGAACTTTTGATTATATGAATTATATACATCGGCGCATATTTGATATTGGGTTTTGATTTATACGTCGAATGTTTTGAACACTATGGCATAGTGTTGGCGCGTATTGGTATGCACATTGCATTTGATTGGTTGTACACCTAAGTTAATGGTTGAACTATTATTATGGAATGAACAGCTATGAAATGTGGTGGTTGTACTTGGATAATGAATATTATGCATGGCAGACTCCACCACCTTCGCATGCGCACATTTATGCTTACCCCTTTTGGCTCGATTCATTGTTGTTGGTTCGGGTACCTTTGTTACTGTGTGTTGATGAATTCGAACCCTTCCCTTACCATGCATTCAGCTCCATGGCACCAGTCGTGCAAGTTGAACCCAATGGCAACCAGGCCCTGTTGATGTTTGACAGTGTCCGCCAAGACTTGGCAGACGGTGGATGGCTTACCTTCATGGAACGTTTTGAGGGTTTTAACCTTTGCGTAGCTCGACAGTTTTCCATGACCTTCGATGGCTGTCGAGCCAAGGTAGGCGATGTACAGTTAGAGATTGATGAACAGTTCATCAGCTTAGCCACGAGTTTATCTGCCACTGGACAACGATGGTTAAAGAATTGCAAGGTTGAGGAAGTTTCGTGGACATTGTTGTTTCAATCGCGCAAAATCACCTCCTGTGATAGAGGTATGCCCGTAACTATGCTCAAACAACGGTGGCATGATTTGTTAGTGATAATCAAGCAGTTTGTGACCTGCAAAGGTCGATACAGATTTGTGTTCCTACACCACCTACGTTTTCTTATGGTTTTTATGGGATATCATCTCAATATGCCCTATTATTTGCATCGTAGCCTGTTTAAAATGCCGAAGAAGTAAAAAAGACACCAGGATGATAGTAGCCTTTTTCATCATGGGCTTGTTAAGCTTATCATTGTCTTTCATTTGAGTCTGCACGAGGATAGTTGGAGCAATTTCGTTGCTCGGAATGGTTTCAATAATCCGAACCCTACACAGGTTGACAAACATGTGGTGAGTGAGGTCAAGGTTGTACCCCCAGTGCCCTACCATTTCCTTCTGCCTAAACCCTCGACCGACCCTCCTATCGACTTACCCCACACTGTGACTAAGAGTGTTGGGACTGTTAAGCCTATGAGCAAAAATCCCAAGGCAAACCTCACTGCAAACGCCAAAGGGAAAAAGAATGCACATTTGATTTCACGTATGGCAAGGAACAAGCCAAAACCCCCTGTCGAGCCAAACCCTATCGTGTTGACTGAGGACTCTGATTCGGAAGTGGAACGTTTCTTGGCTAGCGAATACCCCTATTCGCAAGGTTTGTATGTTGAAACCTCGTATGATTTTGTATCAAACCTACCCCCCTACCTAAAGGACGACCCTAACTACCCAGGCATTAAGTTGACTTGTGAAAACCTCGCTCATTTGCCTAAACCCTCTCCTGCTCTGTCTAAACCCACACAGCCACCCTGTGACCAATGCAGTTCATGGTTAGAGCGATGTTATCTTGATGTTTTGATTCTCCAGTCAAGGATTCAATCTTTGGAAGACCAGATTGCACTGCTTACCAGTCAAAAGGCCAAGCTACAAGCGACAGATAAGAAACAAAAGATGATCGGCTCCATCCTGTTTAAAATTGTGGAATCAGCCACGGCTGTTGTAAATTCTAAGCTGGCATAATTGAGCAGCCTCGTCACTTCAGAGGTATGATTTGATATCATTTGTTTTTGTAAATAATCTAGGTTTATATAACGATTTGATTTCAATTTCAAACAGCTCTGTTTACAGCATTGAATGGCTCTGTTACATTGCGTGCATTCTATATATAGCTTTGCTTTGAGTAAATGGAATTTCGTTTTTCCGATCATTCCCAGTTTAGTCTCTCTTAGATTTTCATCGATTTGATTGATCTTAGTGTGGATTTGATTTGTTTGATTGAGTTAAAATGGATGCTTTGTTGTCAATCGAATTTGTTTATATCTATTCTAGACAGGAAATGTTTCTCATACTCAATTTAGAATATGATCACATTTTGATTCGATTTCGTTATAATTCATACGCTATGATTGACAATGATTTTGATGGTTAATTGTTACGGTTTTGTTGTGCCATATGACCTTCAAGCAACAGGAATACAACTTGAATCGTTTCCAATGTGACTCTGTTTCTTCGGAAACATTGCTTTTTATTTTAAGCCTGTACAAACACGCCCAAATCATGGGATGGATTTGATGTTTAACGATTATGTTGAACCCCAACCGGTTAATTCGCATTGGTTGAAGTACTGTTAGATCGACCATGTTATGAGTTGGATTCGTATTGCAATAGATGCTCTGTTTAATTTCGATTTATAGAACGAGATTGGTTATACCTGGATTCACGATTTATTTTTATGTTAAACTCAGTCATCATTTGTTTGAAATTAATGATTTCGTTCGATACCAGTCAAGTTTATTTGACCATTTTGCAATAACCAATTATCACTTATGTCGATTATATTATGATTATGATCACAATTAAATCGATCTGGTTACGATTTTATATGAGTTGATTTTAGCACCTGTTTGAATTAATCTGCTTGTGGCGTGAATCGTTTGATGTCATGACAGCTATAATAATTTTAAAACGATTTTGTTTCGATTTGATTGTATCTTTTGTTGTTGGGAAAACACAACGTTTGCCTGCGATTTGTTTGATTTCATTACTTTCAAATTGGATATGAAACGATTTTCAAAACTATTTGGTTTTGATTCTGTCTACCTGATTTATGACTATAATTGAAACAGAGTATTGTTATCTCTGTATTCGGTTAATGAAGTGGATCCTGTTTGAATTCATAATAGAATATCAATTTCAATTCATGATTCATTTTCAAATGATGGTTGGATGTAAATTGAATGGAATTTCTTAAAAGATTTCATTTAATTTAAATTCTGATTCTGTATCTTATTTTAGACTAGCTACAGAATCAGATGATTCTGTAGCTAGTCTATAGAATTTAATTTTAATCATTTTATTAATAAAAGAGTCTTCTAACTTGTCTATTTTGGATCATTTTCAGGTGAATTCGAAATTGCATAGGATTTGATGAGCAGTTAGAGGATATTTGAAATATTTTGGTTTCATTTTAATTTCCTAGTTTAGTTGATCTTGGGAATATCTTCCCAGATTATGTAAACAGTTTGATAACTTCCACAGGGAGGTTTTACCCTGTGGAAAAAACTTATAAATACTCATTATTTTTGTAATAACACCATCCTAATTCGTGCGAGAACAAGGATATGGAATTTTAATACAGACTGAGACAGAAATTGATGTTTTGTTACAGCTTTAGCTTTTCACAATATCAATATTTTGTTTCATGTTTATGTGTATCAATTTGCGTGTGGTTAATGACTACTTTAGCTATCTTAATCTGCTGCAAATGATATGATTTAATCACTATAATCCATATCTGATTTCTTCTAGTATTTAAAGACATAGCAATTACTTGATTTAGTTTGTGAAAGACAGATTTATCTTCTTCATTAATTGGATTATTAAGTATAAGTTTTTGCATAACAGGTTTCCCTTATTGCAGAGATTTATAAATCATATAATTGTTATGATTTTTTATGTCTTGTTTGTCCTATAAATAACTCAAAGAGCATTGCAGCCTATCGTTTACGAGAAGCTTTTGGATTATCCGGTGCGAGTTTCCTTCCTCCGACCAGCTTCGAGATCATCATACACAGGACAAATCTGGAGTGTTTCCAGGTCTGTTTATTGTTTATTTGTTTAGCATATTTGTTAGTATTTTAGTTAGATATATGTGTAGTTAGTATATTAGATTGTTTAATTTCAGAAAGTTTT
>JASDQU010689005.1:75422-90958 GCA_032191745.1 Picea mariana
AAGCATAGATATGCCTGCCTTGGGTTTGAAACATGTCATAATATTTGTTGGATGTTTGTGTGCAGCTTCTGTCAGGTTCTCTGCATCTATACCCTTGCTTGAAAGTCTACAAAGCATTTCAGTTATCAGTTCTCGTCTTCTAACTTCATACTTTGGGGGGAAATCTATTACACATAAAAAATACTCACTTTGATAGTGTCGTAAGTGTCGTCATTACAAAGGTTGCAAGTGTCGCATTTTTCTCATAAGGTCGCAAGTGTCGCATTTTGCACACAAGCTCGCAAGTGTCACATGTTGCTCACAAGTGTCGCAAGTGTCAAAGAAAGCATGCTGCCATGATGCCTATGTCGTGCCTATAATGACACGAGGAGGACACTTGAAACACCTCAAACATTTTATTTGGAAGAGGAGAAATGAGTCATCAGGCTTACAAACCTTTTGCCGTCTGAAAGCACCTCAAAAACTGAGTTTTTGGAGAGGAGTGCTCCCCTATACCTCTTATGGGAGCGCTGGTGCTCCCCCTTACACTGTCTGGGAGTGTTATAAAGCTCCTTTGGCCCTTTTGAGGGAGCATTGGTGTCTTTAGGAGCGCTAGCGCCCCCCTTAAGCCTACCGGGGAGCGTTGTAGCGCTCTGATGGCCCTTTTGAGGGAGCGCTACCTATTTTAGGCAACAGTTGAGTTGTTGAGATGAATGAGGGAAGGATCCTTTCATTCTTGGAAGGCAGTTGGATTCGAATCCCTAGTCCAGCCATGATCTTAGGGTAGATCCTCAAATGAAGGAGGAAAATCTTCACCTTCCCCAAGGATATATCAAGTTGTTGAGCCTCTCCAAGGCTATATAAGCAAGCTTTTTAATGGTGAAAGAGGAGGAAAAGGGAGAATCACACCAAACTTATGATCTCATAAGTGGTGCTGGAACAGAGATATTTTGGAAGCATGAAACCTATGATATCATAGGAAACATATAGTGAACTGGAGGAAAGTAATCAGTGAAGTTGTTTTCATCCAAATCATGGATCTTTTGAGCAAGGGTTAGACAAGGAGGACTTGACGAAACTGCTGCAATTCATCTATGGCTGTAAGCAATGTTTTTTCCTCATTAATATAATTTGCTTGGCCTATTTCTTTCTAATTCGTGTTCAATCTCACATGAATTTGTCTCTTTAGTAGATAGATCTATTTCAGACTAATCTTGATAGAGTAGGAAGTGGTCGTACTTTGTTTGTCTACAGGGCTTATCGAGGAGCAAAAGATTGGAGCTCAACTCGGAGCGTGCAGGGACAAACACCGGTAAAAGGTACTTATTTTCTCCTTCATTCTCACACACTAGTCCACCTAGATCTAAAAGGAAGTCAATGACCATGATAATCACTTTCTGTCTTAGAGTTAAGAGTCTAGCTCTTTGAGGAGATCTACCTGTCCGCAGGGAGATTTTCCTTCAACAGTGTGAAACAGGGAATATAGAAGATTAGGGTTTTGATGACAAAAATTTCTCCCGTAGGATAACCTTGTATAAAGATTCTACCAACTTCAGTTTATACACATCCAAGAATGAGACAAGGCATTCTTCAAAAGGAAAAGCTAAGGAAAAACCATTAAAATTTATAATGAAAGGAAACACCGATAAGACTCTGCAAAAAGGTTTTTATTAACATAAAAAATGGTTTAACAACATCACTACACCTGCAACTTTAAGTCTGCTCCCACAGATGATCAACTGTGAACTACAAAATGGATAGGGATATAATTAACTATGTTAAGGTTGGAGTTTTAGAAAGATGCATAGGATGAGGTTTTATCAATGCTGGAACATAGGGTTTGTAGTGCCTAGTTCGCCAACACTTTGTGAGCTAGTTCGTAGCACTACGTGAAATTGATAGGAGAAAGTAAATTTTGAGCAGGAGGAGAACTAAATGAGGTCATAAGGTGATCAGGTTTAATAGGCACAGTTCAAAGCATATTTTAAGTGAATATTTCAAACTAATATCAAGGCATTGACAGTTTGCAGTGCCAAAAGGAAAAATGACCAAAATCCCTTTCTCGACCTTCAAATAGGATGAAAACTCTCATGGAGTACCTAGTGGTCCTGAGTTTGATGCTGGTGTCTTTGAAATTGAATAAGGGTGTCTGCAAGTATTCCAAACTCCAACAATCTCCTTTAGTCAGTTCACAGTGCGAGTTCACAACGCCTATCTGTAGCATCAGGTTCGCAACGCTAGTTCATAGTGTCTAGCTCAAACACAATTTGCACACTTGGAGAAAGCTGTTAGAAACTTTTATGACATAATCCCTGAGAATTTGTTTAAAATACAAGCTCTGAAAATAATGAGATATTCTTTGACACGATCCTTAAATGCAATGATGGCAATGAATGCATGGAGTACTTTGAGTACACTACAAATTCTACTAGTGAGTTGGCAACGCATAGATCAAATTTGATTTGACAGCTAAATGGATAAAAGGTGACAAAGGAGGATCTTGTGTACAACATGGAGGTGTGACATGTCAATGTGACGATGAAGATTTCAAATATGTGACTCATGAGGGTTTATTCAACTTGTCATGATAACAAAGACATAATCCAAGGATTCTAGACCAAGGCCAAACTAACTTTAGCTTAGTTAAATAAAAATTTGAATTATGACTATAGAAAGAAGACATAAAAAACCTATAACTTAAGAAAACCTATGACTCAAAAACAAAACTGAAATGATTTTTAACCCTTACAATTCTATGTGATAACAGTTGGAAAGAGAGATAATTTGGGGATCCTAAATGAGGCTAAGGCCCTCTCCAACCCCCAAAGTGTCGGTGTAAATAGTGTTGGAACCTGGCCATATTCTTGAAGCAAGATAAGAAAAGTGGTCGTTGGAACATTTGGTTTCTTGGAGCATGATGATGGTGGGTTTTTCCTGAGCTAAGAGGTTTTTGATCATCCCATGTTTTATTTTTTCGTTCATGCCTCTTATATTACAGGAGACAATATTCATGGTATGGGACTGGGAGAGGGGTGGAATAGGTTCACTAACAGGGCTATTCTATCATAATTTATTAACATTTTGCCAATATCTCCAATGAATTGTTTTTTGGATGGTCGTCCTCGTCTTTTTTTGTCTCTAGCAATATGAGGAGGCTTCTGTATGGGATGACTTTGTAAGCCAAAGGAAGCATAGGTAGGGTGAATTGGGGGTATATGTCGACCTATCACTAGTTTTGATCAGTGCCCTCTGTAGGAGTTGGATATGATGCTCTCGTATGGATTAGATCACTCTTCATTCACAAGCAATTGCTAGTGAGTGGAGGTATAGTTATCCTAGATCCATTTCATTGCCTTCTTCAAAATATGGTTGCTCTAGGGTGTCTTCATTCATAAATTCCTCATCTTCTAGAGGGCTCTAGTTCATGGTTTTCCTTCTTTTGGAAATTTCCTCGATTATTTGCACTTCACTGATATTTTTAGAGTTGTGCTTTGGTCTTGGCTCTTTGGAGACAGATTCATTGGGTATTTCCTTAGTTTGTGAGATTGCTTCATAGTTGTTTCTAGTTGGGATGTTATGATTCTATGGCTAAGTTGTTGGACGACGCCCCTGCCTTATGCAGGTTTTGACCCGTTCAAAACCCTCAACATCTTTTTTGCTATGTTTTTGGTTGGGAATTGATTTTTGATTTAGAGAGAAATCTCTGAATAGGTTCCCATGTTCATGACATATGCAACATCATAACGAGATGTGTTCATAATCAAGGGTTTGTTGTCATTCCTCATCTTGGTAACTTAGGTATATTGAGAGTAATATACCTTGTGTATATTACAATGCTATTAATTACTAATTAATCGCTAATGTAATACTTATTACTTTTAATGTAAAGTCACATATTTTTAGACAAAAAGACGTGACTCTACTCATGTATGTGTATTTATACACGTTGTTGTACTTTTGAATAGACATTGAATAATAAATTTATTATATATATATATATATATATATATATATATATATATATATATATATAAAGTATTAAGCTTTCAAGTGGTATCAAAGTGAAATCTCGATGAAAGCTAAAACCAAATACGGTTAAGATGGAAAATATCATTCTTAAAAACATGAAAATTATGGAAAATATGAGCAATGCTCTCAAAGAAATAAAGAATTATGTGAACGAAATGATGGAAGAACTAATATAGAAGGAAGACCTAGTATGCTTGGAGGAGGGTTTCCACCAAAACCAAATCACGCTTCAAGAAGAACTCCAAAAGAATCCCTCCATCACCAAGATAGACCCTGAGGTCGACAAGCTAATTGTTTTTTATGGTAATAACCAAAGAAACAAGCATGCCAACATTGCCTCCATTGTCAAGTCCAACTCAAAAGAGAATCATGTGGCAATCGAAGATATATGGAAAAGAAACAAATCCATATTTGAAGTAGAGCTCGTGGAGGACATAAATTTCGCATATAATTCTCTAGTAATTATGGAATATGTAGAAATGGTTAAGGAAATCGGTTACTAGGACGTGCTTGAAGTTAGTCACACGGCCCTGAAAATAGAGATCAAGAAAGCTTATTACATGAAGGCTAGGCTAGTTCATCCCGATAAAAATCCAAATGATCCTCAACTGGTAGAAAATGAGAAGCCTACCAAGTTCTCAGTGATCCACCATAGCGGGCATCATATGATGCACATGGAAAAAAAAGGTGTATCAACGAAAACACTGATAGACCCAATAGTCGTCTTTTTTATGCTTTTTGGAAGCGATTTATTTGAACACTATATATGTTATCTTGCAATGGATTCAATGGCTTCTTTCATGATGTTTACTGAAGATGACCAAACATATATCATGAAACTACTAGAGAAGATGAAGTCTATCCAAAAGGCAAGAGAAGAAAACTTACATTGATTTTAAAAGATTTTCATAATCAGTATGTACAAGGTGACAAAGAAGGGTTAATACAAGAAGCTAAATCTGAGGTTCAATGACTCAACAATGCATCTTACTGAAGTAATATCCAGCAGTCAATTGGCTACATATATGCAAGACAATTCACATAGGAACTTGGGAAGAACGCCATATATTTGGGTGTGTTATTTATAGTGGAATGGTTCATATACAAAGGGCATTTTATAAAATATCTAGCCACAAAAGAAATGGGTGCTTTGGCACTTAAAAACTTACAAGAATATATGAGACAATAGATCGCACTCAAACACTTTCAAGAAGATACGATACAACATATGAGTACAGAGGGGAATTATCCTGAAGGTAAATTATCTATAAAATCTCAAGTTACAAAAACAACACGTGTTTTTTCACTATTATGGTCACAAGAAGAGATGAAACAACCCATGACCATAGAGGGGAATTATTATGAAATTGATTTGGAAGCATATCTACAATCCAAGAAACAATTAATTATTAACTCAGTTTGGAAAATAAATGTACCTGATGTTGAAGGCACACTCTCACGTGTCAGATGGTCTTGCAAGATAACCATTTGGTGCCAATTGTGAGTGTTAATACAATGTTTTTATTTATCCAGTACCAACCTTGAGAAGTAGAGAGTTTATCAAAGAATATTGATATACATGAATTACATGATCGATGGCGTGGGGAGAACGTTGATTGTTTCAGATTCAATACTCAAATCAAAGACTATCTCACAACATTTACATTCCTAGACAATATTATTTTTGTTTGATGTATACAATATCATTGTCAACACAACCAAGGAGTCAATTATTCCAATCAAATTATATGGAATTCCATATTCACATGGCATCAAATCAATCAACATTTAGAGGAATATACATATAAATTTAATTTTAGATATGAAATGATCCATATTGGCGTGAGCATCCTTGGAGGGGAAAGAGTAACTAGTAGTCCCACAGAGGAAGAAGAGCCACCCAATAGTCTTTCTATAGGAGTCAATGGTTTTCCAGTAGTTATGTTTTGTAAAGAAAGTGAAAAAGATGACAGAGTGATGTGCCCAATGTGTCAAGTAACATTTTCCACTAAAGAGCATGCAAAACAGTTGCCATGCAAACACCTTTATCTTTCAAAGTGCATTCTCAAATGGTTTTGTCATAAAAATTCATGTCCAATGTGTAGATCTGAGCAAAAGGACTTTGTTAGCCCCAATGGAATTTTCATCGTCCATTCCGATGAAAAGACAGGACGCTTTATAGTTACCGACACAATTGGTACTCCAATTGTTCAGACATCTACATACACTTTCAAAAATATTGTGGAATTGCGTGCATTCCAGGAGGGTAGACACATAAGTTATGAATATGGATGTTATGACAACCCTACCACACAAGTTGCTAAGGAAAAAAAATCAGTACATGCTTTGCACAATGTCTTGGGAGGTGTACTATGTCGAAATGCTATTTATCTAAATCTTCATGGCATAAAGACCCTGCACCTTCGTGTAGAGCAACAAAAAAGACAACATTTTAAAGTTGTGCAAGCTATTTAGTAGAACACCTAATACTTGGAAACAATTGTGAATATATTTAGAAAAAAACTTTGTAATTAATGATGAAATATTACTAGTTAAATTGACAGAAGATTCAAAAGACTTATCTTTACCTATGCTTCGTGGACGGAGTTTATTTTTAGCAGAGATGACTTGTAATATACCTGGTGTATAATACAATGTTATTAATTAATAATTAAATTCTTAATGTAATAATTATTACTTTTAATGTAAAGTCACATCTTTTTAGACAAAAATACGTGACTCTACTCATGTACGTGTATTTATACACATTGTTGTACATTTGAATAGACATTGAATAATAAATTTATTAAATATTAAATATTTATTTATATATATCAAGTATTAAGCTTTCATTGTGTCTAGAAAAGCTTTGGTTAAATCCATATAGACACAGATACGAGCATATGAGGTGTACTTCCCTTGTTTAGTGAGTTCAGATATTTTTACGAATGTGCCTAATGAATTTCCTATCCCTTCCAATATTTACGGGTTCCAAAACTCTGAGGGAAGCAAGTACATTCGGATCCGGGTAGGGGTTGATGTGAAATCTTATTTGTTAGGGATGAATCTCTTTGTTAAGGGTCTGAGGTATATCCCTGCAGAGTTGATGAAATATGGGTCACCTTTGAAAATCCTGTCCTAGTCTTCCAGGTTGGAGAATATGGTTGTGAAGAATCCTTTAGAAATTAGCTTGAGTTCAACCTAACCCTTGGGTTTCCATGTGTGCTTGATCCACCAATTGAGCACTTATTCAGTTGGTCAAATGCCCATGAAATTGACTATGAAGGCATGCTCCTTCATATCGTGTATGTATGCTCCTATTCTATTCGTGTTGATCTCGTATTGCAGATTTTTCGTAGCTTTTGGAAGGAATCTTCCTATGCCTATGAGATTCATTGTTTTTAAGCACTCATTTGGGTCATATGTCACTGTGTTAGACTCCTTTTGGTTGCCTTCTCACTGACTGGGGATTTCTCTATCAGGTTGTAGATTATTCGAAGCCTTTACCTTTGGATTATTGGTGTGTTGTCATCGACTACCGACAACTCCGTTGTAGGTAGGGGAAACTCCCCCTCATTTTCCAGATGCCATGGAGGCGTACCAGAATGCACGTAGTGAGATGTGGAGATAGATCAAACCCTAACCCTAATATAGACGAAAATTGAATCTATATGGTAGCTTTGGATATTCTTGGGAATACCATGAACTTATATTTGACATCATATAAGTATTTATATCAGGCAACATTTTTTGATACTTAATTTTTTTTGTTCACTTATTTCAACATGTATATGGAATACCATGTTATATATAGTGCTTTCATATTGGAGTTTTTTAGCAAGTTGAAGAAAATGTTTTATGTATTTCTAATGATAGTTTCCAATGCCCTTGTTTTTTGTTGTATGTTTTATATAATTTCAATGAAAGGTTAATTTTTCTCTAGATGTTCTAGTATGGGATTTATTATTATTATGTGTCAGTGATGCACAAGTGACACTCATGTATTGGTTTTTTTGCCTAATTTTCAAGACAATAACAAAATATTAATGGATTATCGCTTAAGATAAATGATAAGTTGTTTTTATAAACATGATTTGATCACCAAATAGTTTGATAAGTTATAATATATATGATTTGAAAAAAAATATTGGCTGACATGGCATGGAACTTTATCACCCTCTTTCCTTCATCAATGCTAAAAAACTCTTGGATGAACTGACACCTCACCGAATTGGCCGATCCAACCATCAACTATCGACAATTTCCGTTGGTGAACAAAATGCTTCGTCAAACTTGTCGATTTGACCATCGACCATTTGTAATTTTCATTCGTGATTGAAACACTTCACCAATTTGGCCAACCCGACCATTGGCCATCGACGAATTCTCTCCGCCAACTCCAACAATTAGAAATTTTCGACCAAAAACAAGATGAATCTAGGTCGTCGATTTCCAAGCCCAAATGATCTTGACTATTGATATTCTCCAACTTTCAAACAACCAAAAAAGAATATAGACCGTCGATCTATCTCATTTTCCCAATTGTCGAAAAATGAATCTCGACTGTCGATCTACTAGACCTTGCCAAACTCTGAAAACCTTATAATTTTTTAAATTTATTTTCAATGAATTTGGGTTGTTGATCTCAAAATCAAACATGATATCAACTATCGATTCACCGAACTTTGCTCATTTCTACAACGACCATTAAAACAGGAATTTCGACCTTCTAGGTCGAATTTAGCTCTACAACTCTACATATTGATTCCTTGTATCATCTCTGAGAGGGTTTTGAGGCAATTCCACTCGAATTTGCTCACGAATTTGGGGATTTCACTCTAATTTTCTTTGTTTTCCCCAAATTTTCATTAGTTCTTTTCCCATATGGGTCTAGTGTTTGAACGTAAAGCTATGATACCATAATGTAACATTCCCCAACTTGCTGAGGTCCATTACATCCAAAAATATCATAAAAAATAAAAGTTTTTGCTAACTAATTTCCTATACCTTACCAGCTACGAATTACACACATATTTAACTATTGTCTGATATAATAATTGCATGCATCTACAACATACTAAAAATGACATAATTTCAATTTAAATAACTCAACACAACAACATATAAATCAGTCTCAGACACAGAGTTGATGCACAATAATTGAAATTATAAACATAACACATACAACAAATAAGACACATATCTTTTAAAGTAGTTGTGTAACCAACTGCTTGGAACGGATGTTCCACCCAACCATAAACTTGTTGTTCCAAATATCAACAACAAGCCACCCCCAAGTTGGGGCTAGCAATCCACAAAATAGGGTGGTCTCTCACTGTCCACTCACATCTCATAAATCCCACAACCCACTAGTATTCTCCTACATCTATCATGATTTCCCACCAGCTCTCTTCCTCTCAACCTGCCCAACCCAAGGAATGTACCCCTTCACTGCTCTCAGTCCCTTGGGAATCCCATCCATTTATCAAAGTCTCTCTCGCACAAGGAACCATGAATCTCTTTGCTAGGAAATTCAAGGGAGCTCACTGTTAGGAAAACTATGAAGAAAATAATAGCAATCACTTGTTGTTATAGTGAAACTCACACATGAGTTCACTCTTCATGATTGACAACTTGGCTCTTTAGTCTTATGCTCCAAATACGCTCCAGAAACGCTCTAACATGCTTCAAAATTCATCTTCCATGGATGCTCCATCTCTCAACTCTTCGTTTCTACTCTTTGCTTGTTGTTCATGCAAAACATTGACTATCTAAAACTATTGTAACCGCCCATACAAATTTCCTCTCCTTTCAATGACTTTCTTGACTCACACACTTCCCCAAGCTAATTGTACTTAGCCCCCATGCTCCTAATAACTATGTGATGTGACTTTTCAGACCCACCCTCTTACATGTATTTAATGATTGGCTTTGGGGACACTCAATTAGAAATTAGAAGGTTCATATACTAATAGTGATTTTAGGAAGTGGGTTGAATTAATAGACATGGGTAATTCCCCCCTTGGACCCCCTCTTAGACCCTCCCCTCTCTTGTAGATTAATTCAGCCCCCATCTCTGTCCATATCCCCCAACAACTGTCATCACATTTTATTATTAAAATTCAGTAACACAATTCACATATACATCACTTAGTCGTGGTCACACATTATATCTACATTAAACATTAATTTAAATAGGGATTATAGTGGGGACATTACACATAACATTGTATTTTCCAAATGACATCTCATAACATCAAACACTTCCTAGTTTGTTCGTCCCATTTCCTCTTTGATTTCTCTAGATCTATCTTCTCATTATTTGAACCCCTCATTTCCCACCATCCTCCAAATACAACTCCCCCATCATGTGTGCACTTACTCTTTCGTGACATCAAGTACAATGTCCATTGCACCATTTTCCATCATCAACATTTTAATTTAGGACATTCAAACTCTCAAGCTTATAAGATTTGATTGTGGATGGATAAGCCCACAACAATGGAACAAAGTTTTAATGCCATTGAAAGGATCGTGTCATCTTAAGTTTCAACAATTGCAAAAACATCTCCTTAACATAAAGCATTATCTCTCTTTTGGTTGGTACATCACAATTATCCCTCCTTAAAGGGATGTGCACTTATTGTTTTTGCATCTATAAGAAAGCATGTTTTGTACAACAAGCATGGCATCGACATACAACCTTGTTGATTCTAAAGTATGGTTTGTTCAACAAACAATGAACACACCCTTGTTGGTTTTGCGTAGGGCATCTTTAATGTTAGCACAATCCTATGAGCAAGAAGTTTTTAACCATTAGTGCTCACAAACTTGTTGTAAATTTACATCTAAAGTAATGGGGATCATTGCATTAAAAGGGAGGTGGAATGATCCAAAATGATCTAAGCCACCATTCCAATCCTCTAAACTATTTGAAAAGGCTCAAGTAGTAGTTGAGGCAAATTTGGGATTTTTACTTATAAAACTCAGTTTGAAACTTTTATTTCTATTGCTAATTTGTAATACAAACATATGTATTCTCACCTCTTAGAAATACTTTCACAGGGGAGTATGATACCTATGTTCCACAACGATTGATATTCCCATGTAAGACACCGCTTTGTTAATAAAACTTGCACATTTCTATTTTGACTTTGTAATACAAAGAGAGGTATTCTCACCTCTTATACAAGGTTTAGCACATGAGAGTAGAGTACATCTCTTCCATAGAGATTGTTTCCGTCATGTAATTGACCCCTTTTTTTATAAAACTTACACCTTTCTAAAGTCATGCTCTTTGTTTACGTTACAATTTTCGTTCAATGTAATTCACTGTATTTTGGTTTGTTCATTTATTTCAACAGCAATGGTTATTAATAATTTTACTTTGCTATACACATTAATTTATGCAAGTTAGTACCTGTCCATCAACGTCCCACCTGAAATGAAGGGCATAACTTAGTCTAATTTTGTAATAAGTTGATTATTGATGAGGATAAATCTCATCCCTTGTTACACTACACTTGTAGGTTTTTAATCAATGCTCGTACGACCACATCTCACAGGGCATAACATCAGTGTGTAAGGGCACACCTACCCCTACGAAGGTATACATACCCTACCCCCTTCTAGATTTGAACTTGTGACCTCTTAAGAGAAAACACACATTCTTAACCATTAGACCCACTCACACTCAAAAGTTAAATCTTACAATCATTTAATTTATTATCAAATTTTTATATGTATTTATTAAATAGTTTTATTTTGTATTGTTTAAATTATATTTTTAAATATAAAAATAAATTTGATATATTAAAAATTTTTATGAAAAAATTACTCACTCAAAAATTTACAAATCCAATAATTTTTTACCAGATTTAAACAAGAATAAATATAAAATATGCCAAAAAAATCAAAACCTAAAACAATTAAACTACAACCATAGGTTTTCCTTCCTATACTGATTTTGTTAGGCACCTAAGTGAAACGAGATTAAGTACTTTTTATTATTATGAATTTGATCCCTCTTAACGTGATAAATTTATGTTTTTTAATGTAATAATTATTTACGACGTTAATAAATAAAGGTTTAACTAAGTAAAACGAGGCTCACATATTTTTTATTATTATGAATTTAACTTTATTCGTGATATTAATAAATAAAGTGTTATCTTGGGGAACATAAGCATTGGGAAAGGTCCCATGGTCTAGCGGTGAGGACATTGGACTCTGAATCCAGTAACCCGAGTTCAAATCTCGGTGGGACCTTAAATTTGTATTTTTGGGTCCCGGGTTTCTTTCGATCTTGCACACGCTGAATCATTTAAGCAGGGTTTGAGGGTTGTTTCTCTTTGGAATGATTGTACGATGGAATTTTTGACGGTAGTAAGAAACAACAAGACCAATGAAGGCGGACAGATTGTTTTTCACACAAAAAATAATGGTCAGAGACTTATTTCAATAAAGAAACCCACAACGAAATAAAA
Organism: Picea mariana; assembly: GCA_032191745.1. NCBI lineage: Eukaryota > Viridiplantae > Streptophyta > Pinopsida > Pinales > Pinaceae > Picea > Picea mariana. The sequence continues at coordinate 87,917 of JASDQU010689005.1, forward strand.
AACCCAACTTATAATTTAGAAGGCGCTATAGCGATTTAACAAATGCTCTTTGTTTTGTCGACGGAATCTGGAAGGGGAGCCTGGCGTCCCCATCGTTTCTTCTGACGAGCCTCTTTAGAATTCCTCTTCGACTCCTCATTATCATCTTCTGTTATGAAGATCTCCTTCACTACCTTCATGATTTTAGAATGAAGAGCTCCCAATTCCTGCAAAACCTTTTCCTATATTCTGAGCCAGTCGCTCCGCCAGAGTTCTGCTGAAGTCCTCCCTAACAACAACGCGCAAAAGCATGATATGCTGGGCATCAAGAGCCATTGTAGAAGCGGGAACAACCCACCCGAACTTCCTCAAATGATCGGAGATCTCGTATTCATCGTGTTCAAGGCTCTTGTCTTTCAGCGAGAATGCACGCCCATCTCTTTCAACAGTATGTTGAAACGTCCAGTCTTTTCCAGGATTTCCGTCAGATATCTGGCATTCTCTCTGCAATTCTCCAGAATCAATTTGTATCCCTGCATCAACGCACAATAACTGTAAGTCAATTTATTTCAGTTAAGCTAAGGAAAATGATGATAGTTTAGTCATGGAGTGAGTKCGTTTCGACTGCGAAATCGAAGCGAATGAGTTGGTAGTACTRCCCAATAATCTGACTTGCACCTGCTACCATACCACYATGAAAAAGGTSAAACTTTAAAKCWCTGTTTGGAYGATTTAGGCTTATGTCATTGAGGGGKMTAAAGTTAGATTTGGGGCAAAATAAAWAAATAATGGYKTTCACACAGTAACTACCTTTGCAGAAGTTGGGGGMAAATGTCGGYTSGTCAGCTCCTAAATAATTGATRTGAAAAATGAGTTCCTYAGGMAGGTCTTGCTTGCTWCTCCAAARCACCCATCCKACTCCAGCAYATACGAGTYCATRTTTGTGCCCACTCACATTGRTGCTTCTMACTAGTGGTAAACGGAAGTCCCACTCCAAATCAGGATATAGAGARGGTGCAATGAATCCTTCACCTTGCCGTATCCACATGTATGGGAGTATCCCACCTGCAAAATCATTAAAAAAAATCCCAATTCGGTCACCAATGACAAAACCCTAAAACAGAGCTTTATATGCTTGATGGTTAGTCCASTCTTAGACAGATCTTTGTGGTTTTGTGGCAYAATTCGATGCATTTTTACTTGTGCATAATTCGATGCACTTTGTTGCTATTGAGGAGGTATTGATGCCGAACAAAATCCCAATTATAGGATATGCCACTGTAGTGGTGCGAAAATTTCAAACTCACTCATTTTCTTTATTTTTCTTCGCTAGTTGAACATTGACCAGCTTGACATCTTCGAAATCCCCAGTATATGTGGAGCCCAGAATGGAAGATGTCTTGGTGTGTCCTTAGACAAAAATCAGATGGCCCCAATTGTGATGCATCCAAGTTAGGAGGTTTGGTCTCTATGATGAATAGGTGAGTACATCCTCATGCTTGGGCGCATAAGTCATCCATTCGATCGTGCTTGAGCACAAGGGTAGTTGATGCACGTCCATATGGCATAGTTGAGTTGAGTCCCTATGGCATAGTGATGTTATGGGACCAAAACCCTGTATACAAGTTGTGTGTGTGGGGACGTATCATCCTAGAGTGGGTGCATTTGTTGCACTGGTTAGCTCTTGGAACACCGATGGAATTGGTTGCATAGCTAGGGGGAGGTCATCAAGAAGTTGAATGAGCCATGTTCCTGAAGGACTTCCTACTAGACCGATGGTTGTAGCAGTCGGGTACCTATGGACCTATGTATTTTGGTGGATGGTTGTTCATTTATATGGACTTCTACAAATTGATGATTTCTAGAAGAAGAAATTCCCTAGTCAAACCAAAAGATAGACTTTGTTGGTAAGGAGTGTCTTCAGTGTATAGAGGAGCATGTGTTGTAAATGATGATGAAAACCTCACCTAATAGAGATAGAGATTAAGACAAAATCCTAAAGAACAAAGAAATAAAACTAGGTTCATGATATTTCCTAGTGGACTTGTACACTGTTGAATCAACACCAAGGTTCAAGATATTTGCTATCAATAGAAAGGATATATTACTTTGTTAACGTTGCTACTTCTACATCGAGACAACCTATTCATAAATGCCTTTTTAGGTAGTCCTAAATGGTCATTTGCCAAACTATCAAGTTCCTTAGGCTAGTGCTTAGGTACACTCTTACAATTTGAATCCCTAACTCAACTTCTTCTTTCTTAATGAAGCCTTGTGGCCTCCTTTCCATTTGTAATTTGGCATTTTCCATTTGTAATTTGGCATTTAGAGAGTTCATATATTTCCTTGTTTTCCATATAGACATTGCAAGCATAACAACAAAGGTTATGATTAGAAGTGTGGCTTTTGAATTTGATAGAAAAGCAAAAAGACACATGAGGAGGGCGGGTTCTTAAAGCAAAGAAAACTACATAAAGTAGGTGACAAGACATAATTGGATCGCAATCTAAATCAAAGCCTTCATTTGTTCAGACTCGGTGAGTTGGTCTTGTGTGTGTTCATTTTTCTCTGGTTTTAGCCAGGACACTTATCTAGATTAGCTTTTTGGATCTTCAATTGCATAAGATCCTCTAAATCTACATATCTTCATACATGGGTCTTTAACTCAGATTCCAATATTGCCATTCCAACTTGAATGCTGTTAATCTTTTGAACTTTGCGAAAATTTTCATTTGGCAAGGGAAAGTGAAGACTATCACTACTTTCTTATTCTGAAAGACTATCTATACTAGACCAATTATTGTGGAAACTAAACCAGATCGTGTCGAATGTTTGACTTTTGAAGTCAATTGCTTCATTTTGTGAAATTTCATCATAATCATGAGTAGAAATTGTCCTAACTAGGGATAGGAAACTTATTAGTTCAATAATTAACTCTACAATTTTTTCTTTTTCAAGTAAAAATGATCCACTAGTCCAATGAACTCCAGAATTTTGGCATCTAGCCTATGAACTTCTGAAACTTTGAACTGTGTATTTCTAGGCTGTTGAGTTATACATTGT
>JASDQU010689006.1:5017-16435 GCA_032191745.1 Picea mariana
CATACCCAGAGTCTCTGTTTCAGTCTCTGGTTTTTGTTCCCTTTGTGGGCCTGGAGTTTTTACTTCCGCCTCTGAACTTTGTTCCCTAGGTGGGTCCGTAGTCTCCTCTTCCTGGTGTTTTTCGAGGTTAGAAATTTGGTCCTCAGAACCTTCAGCATCCTTCTGTTTCACCTCGGAAATACCCAAACCCCCCAACACAGCGGGAAGGCTTCTTAGTCTATGTTCTTGGAACTTTAATACAGATGTTGTGTCTTTGGGTACTAATGATTGGATCCGAGCTAACACTTCTTCATACGATCTTTCCCCTCAGAAAATGTCATCCGAGGGTGAATTTTCATTCTCAAATATCTTGAGCCCACAATGAACCAAATGGTTGCTCACAACCCTTTGCAGATCATGCTTTTTAACTTCGATGGAGACCAAACTTAGGTCCTCCAGGGCAGCGGCCTCGGCTTTGGCATGCCCAAAATCTAATAAAGAATAGGAATTTAAATGAATAGGAAAAGAAGGCCATACCTTCTTTGAGTAACCCTTGAGTTCTTTGCTCACACCTCCAATTACCGTTTGCCAGGTGACTTCTCGACAAGCCAGCTTGTCAGGGATGAACAAGGGCAACGCATGAGGGGGAACAGAAGCCCCGAAAACTCTGAAATACGAAAACTCTACCTCTACATACCAATCCGCTATGCCACTCAGACCTGTTGCAATGTTGACTGAGATGCGAGATGGTGGATGCCCAAAAATGGTGATATGCAGGGGCACCATCACCTAGTTAAAAATCTCATATGTGAATTTTCCTTCTTTATTCTCCCATGGTTTATCATGATACTCATGCACAAGATTTTCTTGGACTGGATTCCAAGCCCAATTCATCAAAGGAAACGGTGTCATGGAGCATACTGCGTCCGTGATATATGCTGACATGAAAAATGAGGACGGTTTCCCACTTTCTTTCTGCTCCTGATACTCTGTGACCCTGTTGGCCAAACTGTCTGAGAGCATCTTTGCCCAATTAAACGAGCAACCTTCTGCAACCCAAAATATGAGAGGCACCCATTCGATGTAGAAATGCGAGGTGTCTTCTCTCCCAAATAGCCGACATGTCATCATGGCCACATATTTATACTGTGGCTCCAAAGAAGCAATAGAATATAAGCCTTGGTCATTTGCTCTGAACTTCGCGGCGCACGAAACCCAATCTTTAATCAAACCGGGCATGGTTTTGTCGTATTGGGTGCACTCTTTCTCTTTGAATTCCTCCAGGAACTCGGCACCATATGTATATTCAGACGTCAAAGGTAGCTTGTACATGGTTTGTATATGCTCGGGCCTAAAAGTCCCGACAGTAAATTGTTGGTTGTTCATGATCATCCTGGTAGGTAAGTATACGTGGTCCAACGCCCACCAAATCATGTCGTAATACGGATGCAACCGAGGCCTGGTTGCTACTCTGTGCATCCCTGATTGGACGATTATCTTGTACTTGGTGTGTAGATTATCCTTTTCGATGTCATCAGAGTCATCTGAGTAATCTACCAATTCTGCTTGTAGAACATTTGACACAAATGACCAGTCAGGGATCGACTCGACACTTCAAGGTGAAGTATCAGCGACATTATCTAAGCCCTGTCTCGTGACTTCGACATTCGCCTTTGCTGCTTTCCGCGAAGCCATGGCCGCAGTTTGCATTTTCACTCTCCTTCGATAGAACTGTGTATACATGCAGACAATAGTTAACTCAGAAACGATAAGCTCCGAATGCTATGAAAAAATATGTAATGAAACATAGCTCTCGCATATATTTGAAAAAATGGTACCTTTCAAAACAGGCCTTTCAATTTGAAATTAGGAATAAATTTCTGCCATAAAAATCCGATCTTACGCACAGATTTACCTTATCTTCCCATTAATGTCATAAATTTTGGTGGTTTGACAGTCAGTCGGAGTATGGAGAGCAAACATTTACCTTGGGAAACGTGCATGCCTCGATGCACGAGACATATCTTTCTTTATTTTAAAATGTCAAAACTTAGCAACGTTAATAATTTTCTTGTTGTTCTCTGCATCGTGAATTTCCTTTTAACATTTTGAATCTTCAACTCGCAAGACTGCGAGGATCGATTTTGGTTTATTTAACAATAATCGCGATTTGGAGCATCATTAATTTCATAATCATTTTATTCGCCATATCGTGACTCGGAACTTCGAAGACAAGTTTCTGAGAGATTTGTATGCCGAGTCGCGAAACTGCGAGATGGCGATAATTAAAACTCAATTAAGGGAAAGAAAATCTTTAGATAAGGCAACTAATTAATCTTGTTATAATTACGTCGCGACTTCGTGAGTCAGGGTTTTAGACGCCGTAACTTTCGAAAAAATAGTGCCGAGTGGCGAGACGCCGAGAACAGATTTAACCATGGTTATCTTTTTTCCTTTAATCCTTGACCAGGGTTATCACAAAGGTACCTCGTGTTCTCGACTTTCAGGGCTATAAAAATAAAAACTTGGGTTTGACAAACGGCGAGGCGCGAAACTCTGACGACGTCGAATCATGGGTTAAAATATTTTACCCTAGTTAATGCCTCAGGAGAAAATTGAAAAGGACTTCGCCGCTTCGGGACTCGGGACGTGTGAACTCAAGGATTAAAGTATCCAACTTGCGAGATCCTGAAATAAAACAAAGAGAGCGAACTTTCTTACAAAAGTGGACTTGTTTTGGGGGTAGAAAAAGCATGGTTTCTTATTCGACAAGGTTGCAGAGTTTTCAAAGTTTCGGGGGGGGCGGAAATCAAAAGGCCATATTTAGATTTCAAGTATCAAAGATTGAAATTTGTGAAGGGTAAAACTATAACAATGGCGGCTCCAACACCCCCTGTGAAAGACCTCAAGTCTGTAAGCACAAAACAGTTACAGAACATATACACAGTCCCAACTGCCTCCTCCCTTCTCCTTTCCCTCCTCTAACTTTTCTCACACTCCCCTAATATGAAAAAATATTACTCCCCCAAAACATATCCCCTTCCCAAGTGCTCTCCCTTGCCTTATCTTCCTTTCCCCTCATTATCCACCACCTTATCCCCCCATTAAACCTCAACCACCTTATCCCCCCATTAAATATCAATCACCTTATCCCCCCCTCCATAAATGGGTCCATCTACTAATACAATTATATTATTAACTAAGTCTTCATAATTAATAAAAAAAGAAATAAATCTATTTTAATAGTCTATTAAAATAATATGTATTAATCTAATACTTATTAAACTAACATTTATTAAAGGATTAATTAAGGTTGTTACATACACCCACCCTTCAAGAAACTTCGTCCCAAAGTTAGAGTAATTTACAAAACAAGGGAAATGACATGAGGTTCATGCATTCATATCCAATAAACAACATTATCAGTAAGTAAGTCAAAGAAAACTCATACATACTAGTGTACATGTGCAAGAAATGCATGTGTAGCTAGCACATACAAGTCTCATGCATGTACTAATAACAATAACTATCACCTCTATAGTAATTTAGTATGCATCCAATCCAATCAACAAGACTATTCATTTTATAAAAGATAATAAACCAATCAAATGTTTGTGATATCCCTTAATTACAATAATCTAGCTCAACAATGTTTATTTAGACAATTTTAGTTTAGTTAAGTAATTATGAATATACATATATATACATATTTTCTTTTCAGAAGGGAAAAACAATAAATTCCACCATAAGGCAAATCTCCATACACTATCAACTATTTCTATTCATCCTTCCTCCCTAACTTACTTCAATCTTACATTCCTATCCTTCCTCTGCTGGACTATCTTGGAGCATCAACTATATTGACCTAACGCCAAATAGAACCCATGAGCAGAAGTGTCACTATCTTGACCAAGCTTCCCCAGCAGGCAACTGGAAGTCATCATCACATGTCTAGGGGAGCATGAGCTAACTCCGTCCTCCCATGACCCCAGGTTTCAGAGGATACATGGTGGGAAATGCCTCCACCCCTCCTAATAGGACTAGGTTCCATGCCCTACCATGGAATATACAGTGGCACTGTGTTGCTGGGAATTTTGTCATCGTTTTTCAATTTTAGGCAGTCTCACCACATGAAATCCTGCATTGGTCCACATATCATAGAAATGCATTCAAACCAATATAATTTTACATACAAAGATTCATACCATATTGATTCTCGGTCGGTGGTCATGACATCCACTTTTATTACCATTATCCCTTGGCTATTTCATAGCCCATTGACCTGCAGATTAGTCTATAACACAAACTCATACATATCTATGAATCCTCATCATGTAAATGCATATGACCATAATCTCAATTCAATAGCCATGTACCAACAACTTTAAATGTTTAAAATTTTCACGTTAGAAATAGATCGCATAATATCCCCATAATTCAATTAATGTTACCCGTTCATAGAATTTTCATCTACATAATAGATTGCATCATATCCACCATCATTCACATAACGTTAAACATTCATAGATTTTACATTCACCTAATAGATCACATCATATCCATCATCATTCAAATAACATTTAATCATTCATAGAATATACATTCACATAATAGATCGCATCATATCCATCATCATTCAAATAGCATTTAAACATTCATAAAGGTTCATACGTCTTAAAAGTTCAAGTGTATCATTAATAGTTTCACTGTGAATAGAAAATAAAGGTGATTAGGCCTCAGGTAATCCTAGTTTTCTAATTCAAAAGGTGGTATTACATACACCCAACCTTCGAGAAACATATTCTCAAGGTGGTCAAAAAAGTGAGGGATAATCTCGTCGTAATGTCTCGACATCCTCTCAAGTAACAGATCCTGGACTATACTTGTCCCACTGGACCTTAACTTGGTCTACCAAACAGTTCCTAAGCTGTCAGAATCTACGGTCCAATATGCCTAACATTTCTACCATGAGGGTTCCTGCATTTGATACTTGCAATTCCTTCCAATTTAGTTTATGGTATTCGTCAGCAACATAATGGAGTAGAACAGATACATGAAAAACATTATGATTTTTATGCAAGTGGGGTGGCAGTACGAGACGATAGGCAACGGGTCCAATTTTCTCTTGGATTTTGAATGGTCCTATAAATTGAGGTGACAACTTTGTCCCCTTTCCAAACCAAATGGTACTCTTATTAGGCCTGATACGAATGAAAACCTTATCTCCCACTTTATAACTTTGGTTAGTCCTATGTGTATCAGCACAACTTTTATATCTATCCTGTGCTTCCATTAGTCTCTGCCTAATCTGAACCACCTATTCCTCCATCTCTTGAATCAATTCTGGCCCAACTGTCACATGATCTTCTAATATTTCCTAACTCAACAATGTTCTTCATGGCCTTCCATATAGATCTTTGTAGGGTGTCATCTTGATGGAGCTATGAAAACTGTTATTTTAGGCGAACTCTACCAAAGGTAGGTACTTCTCCCAATGGGTTTGATTATCCATAACATACATCCTAAGCATGTCTTCCATAACCTAATTTACTCTCTCAGTTTTCCCATCTGTTTTAGGATGATAAGTTGTGCTTAAGTTCAACTGATTCCCCAACGTTGACTGCAAACTTGTCCAAAACCTAAAAGTGAATCTGGAGTCCCTATCTGAAATGATCTTCTTGGGTATCCCGTGCAAATGGATGACCTCACTTACAAACACGTGTGCCACATTAGTGACATCATAAGTGTCTCTAAATAGAATAAAATGAGCACTCTTGGTTAACTTATCAACTATCACAATAATGGCGTTGTGTCTATGAGATGTGAGCGGAAACCCCAAATCAAAATCCATAGAAATGACTTCCCACTTGGACATAGGAAAATCATGTGGTTGTAGGAGACCTTCCGGGAGATGGTGTTCAGCTTTCACTTGTTGACACTCTAGGAATTTGGCGATGAAATGGAATACATTGCGCTTCATTTCTACCCATAAGAAGAGCTTCCTCATGTCTACATACATTTTCTTCACACCGGGATGCGCACAATAAAGTGCTCTATGGGCTTCCTTCAATACGATTCTTCAAATATCCCCACCTTCGGGGATGTACATCCTTCCTCGATATCTTAATAGTCCATCTGCTTCTAGGCTATATCCATCATACTTTGGATCCAATTTCCTCCCACTCTAGAGGTTGGAAGTAACCTTTAAATACCAACTATCTCCAAGGAGTTGCATCAACACACATTCCTTCAGATTGACTTTTAAGGGTACCAAGGAGAAGACACATGGTCTCCTACTCAAGGCAACCACGACCACATTTTATTTTCCCTTGATGTATGAAATACCAAAATCGTACTCACTCATAAACTCACTCCATCGCCTCTACTTGGAATTAAGATCCCTTTGAGTGAAGAGATTTTTAAAATTTCATGGTTTGTTTTGAGCTCAAAGTTTCGCTCCACTAAATAGTGCCTCCAAAGTTTYAGAGATAGCATTACAACTGCCAAMTCTAAATCATGAGTAGCATAAAGCTCCTTATGTTTCTTCAACTTCCTTGACTCATAAGCTATCACTCCTCCATCCTGCATTAGTACAGACCCCAACCCTTGCTTCGAGGCATATGTGCAGACAGTGAAGTCCTTTTACATATCYGACACTCGTAGAATTGGTGCACTAGTTAGTAACCTCTTAAGCTCGATGAATGCACTACACATTCTTCTATCCATTCATACTTGACCCCCTTGCACTGCAAAGTGGTGATGGGTTTCACTATTTTAGAGAACCCTTCCATAAATCTCTGATAATAACCTACTAGCCCCATGAAGCTTATTACCTCATGAACATTTTTTGGCACTGGCCATTCCATAATGGCCTTTACCTTTTCTGGGTCCACAGAGATTCCTTCACCGAAAATGATATGACCTAAATAGTGAATTTCTTTCTAGAATAAGGAATACCTCGACAACTTCCCATACAATTTGTTCTCTCTAAGACAGGACAACACCACTCGTAAGTGTTCCTCATGTTCTCTTTCATCCTTGGAATAGATGAGGATATCATCTAGAAATACTTGTACAAAATGGTCTAAGTACTTCCAGAATACACCATTCATGAGGCTCATGAATACTGTTGGCGCGTTGGTCAATCTGAAAGGTACTACAACAAACTTGTAATGCCCAAACCAAGTTCGAAAGGAAGTTTTAGGAATATCGCGTTCCTTAATCCTTAACTGGTGATACCCTGATCACAAATTGATTTTTGAGAATATCGTTTCTCCTTTCATCTGATCAAAGAGATCATCTATCCATGGCATACTTATTTTTCTCTGTAGCATGGTTCAAGTCCCTGTAATCTATACACAGTCGTAAGGAACCATGCTTCTTCTTCACAAAAATTACTGGTGCACCCCAAGGTGAGACACTGGGCCTTCTTATCCCTAAGTCGAGTATCTCTTTCAACTGCATCTGCAACTCACAAATTTATGGTGTTTTCATCCTATATGGAGTCTTGGAAATTGGTTCTGCACTAGGTTTTAGCTCAATAGTAAAATCAACCTCCCTCTTAGGAGGTAACCCTAGAAACTCATTTGGAAAAACATCATTAAATTATGACAATACTGGGTACTGATCCAAGGAGGGTCCTTTCCTTTCATTCACTGCTTCCACTACATATAGTCGACACCCTTTCCTCATGCATTGCTTAACCTTCATAGTTGAGACAAAGCATAGAGACACCTTTCTCCATACACCGTGGATCTATATTGGCCTTCCTTCATCGTCAACATAAAGCACTCTTTTTGAAAAATAATCTACCATAGCTCGATGGGATTCTAACCAATCCATTCCAATGATTAGTTCATACATCTCGAGAGAAGTGACGTATACCTTCAACCTAGTAGTACACACTCCCAGGTCTACTAGAAAATTATCAACGCTAAGTCCTACCACTTGTTTTTCCCTCGAAGCCATCTCGACTTGTTTAAAGTCATCGTGCTCATAGGCTACCAACCCACTCTTTTCTAATGCAGATGGTGAAATGAAACTATCCTTCTTGCAACTCTGGGCAGTCACACTGCTAATGGGGCCCTCCACATCTCTAACATGTAACACGAGATGGAACTTGTGCACTGCTTTGTGACGGTCTCTTAAATGAGTTCCTTCCTATGGAACCCCTGCCCCTACTTGTTGCTCCCTGATAAGGTCGTGTACATGCCTGCATCGTTGGTGTTGAGAGAGATGCTACACTTGTTGCCATTGAAATACCTGTAGCAACTGTTCTTGGTGAAACTCTATTTCCATAAGGAGGTGGCCTAGAGCTCCCTCCCCTAGGGAAGGTCCTAGGGGCCTTCCCTATGAATCCTAGATGATGTGGAAAGGTTGATCTCATACCTTCATTTAAGCTCATGTGTTCCTCAGAATAACGTGCATTTTCAACTTCTTCCACTACTGAAGATGGTTTCCACATCTGTACCATGGGCCTTATCTTAGGGTTTAAACCATAGACAAAGTGTTTTGTCTGTCATTGATCATTATCCATGTATGAAACATATTTTACCAATTCCATGAACCTAATATCATACTCTTCCACGGTCTTGTTTCCCTATACTAGAGCATGAAATTCTCCCACATGTTGTTCCTCATAGTAATTTGGTAGATATTTCCTTCAGAACCTTTCCTCAAAAAGTTCCCAAGAGACAGTGTCTATGGTAAGGTGCAACTGTCTCTCCAGGTTTCCCCACCAGTTCAAGGCATTGTCCCTTAACTGAAATATTGTTATTTTATCCTTTGATGTGGAAGAATAGTCTCTTAAGGTGAAACACTGTGTCATTCCTTCCAACCATGCCTCTTCACGTTCACTGGAATGACCCCCCAGCAAACTTTAGAAGTTTGATCTTTTGCAGCTATCTAGTGATGTCCTTAGGTGGAGGCCCTCCCCCTGAATCCCTCGATGCTTCAAGGTTACCCTCTCCATATGGCAGGGGCTCCACTTCGATCCCTATTGGCTGACGCCCCTTTAAATTCTCATTTATAGCTTCCAAAGAGCGTAAAATGAGAGCTAATTCAGGCAATGGTGGTGGTGGCATTGGCAGTGCGTGCGACGATTCCCCTCAATCGTGATTTCCTAGAGTCCTAATCATCCTATATAATTGAATATGCATCAACCAAAATTTTTTTAGGGAATATTCTAAGGCAATTGGCATTCGCGCAACTTATACTTGAAAACATAGGGTTAGGCAAGTTTTTTTTTTACTTGTCTGTAAACAGACGTTACTCTCTTTAGGGTAAGTGGCTAGGTCAGGTTCGAAAGCCTCTGAGCTGCATGTCTTTGCCTAAGTAAACTACTGACTCTCTCCCCTGGATAGCTATGCTAGCACCATTACACACTTGCCAATTTCTCTAACTTACCTTCTTAGCGCACATGAAGCCCCCTTTCCCTTATCATGGTTTAAGTCCTTAAAATTTTCTTTTAAAACTAGTTAATGTGATCTTGAACATAATTAATCATTAACATTAATTATTTAGATATGTACTTAATTATTAACAATAATATGTACTTAATTATCAATAGTTTTAAAATAATATTTAATATTTAATATTGATCAATTAATATTTGATTATTTTAAATAATAAAAAAAAATATAATTGAAAGAAAATGCTTTAAATTATTGCAATTAATTAAAATTCAAACAAATATATAAAAAAAAAAATTAATTAGAATCAAATATCATAACAAACACATTTTTTTTTTTTTAAACGTGGGGCACTATGGGTCCTCGCATGAGGCCCACGTGCAATTCTCTCCCCGCTCTCAATTCCCAAACCCTACACTAAACAAAAATTTCACATAAGCTCTCTCCTCTGTTGCCTCTTCCATTCAGCAACTATGGCCCGAGTCTCTTCCTCCTCACTCTGCAATGGTTGTGCAGTGCAGTAGTTTTACACACAGAGTAAAGCTCGAGTGGATGGAAATGGAACTCGATGGGTATGGAGTCGTGGGACCTCCTGGGTGAGGCACTATGATAAAGAAACTCCTCTGTGGGATTCACTTGTGGCATTCGATGATGTTGGTGGCGCTTGGGCACTCAATCTCAATTGACTAACGTTGGGTTGTAGGATTATACCAGAGGCGAGATAGGACCAAGAGTGTAACATGGTATTTCATGTGTCAAGGGTTCATGTCTTGGGAGTGGCTCTCCTATTTCTCAGACATATAAATCCTAAACTGACTGCTATCTTTGTAGGGATATGTGTTTGAAATCACTTGTCAAAACATAATATAAATATAGGGGGCGTTGTTCCAGAGTTTTTTTTTTCTCTTGCATTGGAAACAAATGAATCTCTGACGCCCCACTATGGTTTCCACCTCTCGGAAGGATGGTTGATTGTCCTTGGAAATATTTGTAGGTGTTATTCATTGCAATTCACAATACAAGGGCTTCTAGTGGTCTCCCTCCTCATGGCTAGAAGCATGTGATTCTTGTGGTTTCTCGGGCTCTTTATAGGTGGTGGTGTTTCAGTTCGTTGCTCAACCAACGATGGCACACTGGTGTTGGACCATTCCTCAAGGCGTTGGCTTGGTCATTGGTCGTTGGCTTTGTGTTGTGTACAATCTTGTGGGCTCCTCCTTCATATGGGCACTATCCCATGGGATCCTCCATCATATGACAAGCGGGCACTATCCCGTGGGCTCCTCCTTCATATGCTTTGGACCTAGCCCTTGGGCACTCTGTGTTGGGCTATGCGTTTCTTGGTGAACAATTTCTTGTTGAAAGCATGTTGTTTACAATCTTACAGACCCGTGGGCATCCCTATGGATACTTTCCTGGTCGCCTTGTGAATTGGCTCTCGAATGAATTGGTTTTGTGTCAGGCTTTGGTGCTTTGGGTGCTTGGTTTCAAATTGAGTGTTGTGTTATTTGTAGTAGGTGCTAATCCGTGCTAATCCATGTTGTATGTTGATGGCAGGTGTGCTTGACTCTAGACTTTGACCTCGGTGCCTTATTTCACTCTATTGTCGTCTTTTGATATACAAGAGACGAGACAACTTTTTGATGTACCAAAGATGAGACAGACACCGACACCTGCTGAGTTCTCACCCAGGCCTGGAATTTGACGTTTTATGGAATATTTTCCCTTTAAATTTTTTTAGACATATTTGGCAGTTTATTCAAAGTCTAGCCCATCAACAATTATAGAGACAGATTCACTAAAATCGTCAGTTTGACATTGAGATTTCCAGCGAGCCCGTAACAATTATTAATAGTTTTCATCTTTAATAGGGGTCATAGGCATATTGTGTTTCCATTTTAAGCTCATAAGGTCAATTTATTACAACCATTTCACGTATTTCATTTTAAACCATAAAGAATGAGATGAACAAAGTTCGCTCACACAAGAATTATCCAAAATATTTGGAATATAACAAAGTAATCCATATAGG
>JASDQU010689006.1:16535-29931 GCA_032191745.1 Picea mariana
TGCAGCGGCTTTATCTTTTTTTTTTTTTTTAATAAGTTGTGATGGCCAAAGGCTTGATTGATGGTCAAAGACCAGGGGATCAAAGAAACTCTGATGAAGTATGGTTGGCCAAAAGCCGATTCAGACAAGGTCTAATAAGGAGACTGGCCAAAGGCCAGGATCAGAAAAACAAAGCTCTGATACCAAATGAGACGAACAAAGTTCACTCAGACAATAATTATCCAAAATACTTGGAATATAACAAAGTAATCCATATAGGACTCTAAACAATAAATGAATAGATAAGATATGATAAGATAAGATAAGATATATGATTACAATTGAGAATTAGGGCTCGTTTATATACTCACGCAGGGGTGCCCTTTACCAATAGTCATGTCCTTTGAGACATGACCTTTCATTATTAATAATTATTATTTATTAACTATTATTATGTTATGAATATCTATTTATGTATATTTTATGTTCATAACAAAGAATTGAAAGAATATCGTGATTATCTTCCTATAGGGTTGAAAGAATTGCTTGATGAAGGTTTAGATTATTTTGAAACTTTAAATTGGTGAGACTCTCTTAGAGTAGTGCACGCCCAAGGCTTCCTTTACATTAGAAAAGATCCATGTGCTTCCTTTACATTTTCAATATGTATATTATTTATATTTATATCTGTGTTAAACTATTTTTTTAGTATGTATATTATTATTTATATTTATATCTATGTTACAATTTATGTGCTTTGCTTGTAGGTTAGGTGGATTTGGAGCTTGGCCCTCGGGCCCAGATTTATATTTACACTTGTATATATTTCCATGTATTTAGGGTTTGGGGATGCTTTTCTAAATTGTTGTAAAGGGTTTCGATATAACTATTTAGGGGTTGTTTAAATTTTTGGGTAGGCCCTGGTCCAAGTTTTTAAAATAGAGCTCTGATACCATGTGTAAGTTCTGTCCAAACAGAGCCTTATAAAACATAAATTTAAATATAGAAATGCTATCATAATTTTCTGTTTGTTCACTAATCAGCATAATAAAAATTCATTGTTTAGCAGAATTTAAAAATGAGCAGCATGATAATGAATAACAAGTTCAACATAATAAAAATGAGCAATATAACAATAATGAACACAGCATAATAATGATAATAAATACCTCAAACTGATGTTGTTCTGAAACTCTGGCATCCAAGCTGAAGCTCCGCCCAAAACTGATTAACCTCCGAGCCAGCTAGGATCAACCTATCCGGCTCCCTAGCCCCAGGATTCCTTACAATTTCCTGACCCTCGAGCCCAAAATTCCCAGCAACAGGTGCCCCTTGTGAAATTCCTCAAGCCTGTAAGCAAAAAACCGTAGCAGAACATATACACAATCCCAACTGCCTCCTCCCTTCTCCTTTCCCTCCTCCAACTTTTCTCACTCTCCCCTAATATGAAAAACTATTACTCCCCCAAAAAATATCCCCTTCTCGAGTGCTCTCCCTTGCCTCATCTTCCTTTCCCTTCATTATCCACCGCCTTATCCCCCCATTAAACCTCAACCACCTTATCCCCCCATTAAATCTCAACCACCTTATCCCCCCCTCCATAAATGGGTCCATCTACCAATACAGTGATATTATTAACTAAGTCTTCATAATTAATAAAAAAAGAAATAAAATCTATTTTAATAGTTTATTAAACTAATATTTATTAATCTATTACTTATTAAACTAATATTTATTAAAGGATTAATTAAGGTTGTTACAGTCTCCAGGCCTTTGTCTCGGTGGGGGAGGCTTCTTTATTAATTCTTTAATGATTGCAAAGTACATAAAAAGTACATCAAATGGACTCGATTATGATTTCGTTGTGTTCTTCTCGACCTCAGAAATCCAATGCAACTAACGGCACTGAAAAAAGCTGAGTATAGCCTCCGAAAATGGCCTCCAAAATTATGCTCATCAACACCTCCCCTACATAAAAATGGCTTTGGATTTTCTTTGCTTCAGCATAACTCTGCTCTGATTGTCCCCCATGGCCTCAAACATTCTTGGTTTTTATAGATCTGAAGTTGGTTATCCTTCCCCAACTTCCTCCCAAAATTTGGGCTCAAAAAGAGCTCAATATCTCCCAAAAATGGGCCAAATTCTCCATTTACACGCATAAAATCAATAAAATCCACTAAACATTGTGTAAAAACCCACTTTATGTTAATTATAGGGCTTAGCCCCTTTAACCCTGTGCACGCCCCCTTAAATGGTCATATGGAAACTATAAATTGCCAAGTGCCAGCCCATAGGGTTGTGTGCTAGCCCTCTTATCCCGAACTCGGGTCACATGTCTTGAAAACATAAGACAACGCCCTTAAAATGTGCCAACAAACAAGTGGTTAAGGCCCAAGTCCTAAGCGTTGGTAGAAGGGTGCTAACTCTGCACATTGGTGATTAAAGGAAAGGCGCCCACCCCTGTGGTTATATGCAACACAATTAGGTCATGAGTTGGGGCTTAGCCCCAGCCCCCTTTCGCTCCAATACACATGATATTGCAATTCAAATAATTTTAATGTGGCTTAATATTACAAGCAATATCATTGGAGCGTTGGTAAAGGAACTTTGTTAAACCTTTACGTTGGTGGGGGGAGGTCATCGGTACAATTCCTGTCCACTCCAACAATATTTTTGCCAATGAACCTAATGTCCAACCAATGGGTGCCACGTGGCACCCGACCATTTGTTGTCCTCCAATGCCATGTGCCAACATGCTATAGGTCCATGTCATTGTCCAGTCACCCTGTTGTCGTGTTGCCACATGTCAGCTTGACTTTTTAGCTGTTTAGGAAAGCGGACAGAGTGCGATAACTTTCGCATACAGTGTTCGTTTGAGAAAGTAAATATATGGCCAAAATCAGCACGACAAGCCGGTCACAATGGAATTGGTTTTGTCTGATTCCGAGAAATTTCATTTTTGAGCCTTTTCTGGACCTAGGAAGCCTCCTGGATCCGATTCTGGATCAATGACCCCACTATTATAGCCTTAGTGATGACAATATAAGATATTTATTTCTCGATAATACCTTTGGCTAATCCATGCCTTTCCTTCATGAGATGCAAGAACTCTTTTTTGTTGAAAGAAAGAATTTCCAATATCTTTAAAATATTGACAACTAAGATAAGACTCCAATAGCCCAAGTGTACAAATGATTTTTTAATTTTTTGGACAACTAAAAACAAACCTACAACAAATATACAATATTTTGATTTTTTTGAAATTAAAAAAAAAAAATTACTCATCCTACAACTAATCAAACCATATCAACTAAAATGTACAAATAAACATTTCTTACACACAATCTTTAAATAACCCCATCCACTCATGATATTAAAAATGTACATTTTAGAAATGCATGTGAAAGAGGGTAGCATGAAATATTCCTACTCATAGATTCGTATTTTTATTTATTTTTAAATAAAATAAAAAATGAAAGATAAGCACAAAAAAACATACTCATCCTACAATAAATCAATTATACCAAACAAATTCTATAAAATAGACATTTCTTGATCATAATCTCTAAAAATCCCCTCTAATCTTCAAAAAGTTAAAAGCCAATACACCTAACATGAGATTCATGGACTTTGTGAGATAAGTGGATAAGAATGTGGGCTACAAATCACCTATGTAAAACAAAATGTACAAAATAGACATTTTTCGACACAATCTCTAAAGAGTCCATCCAATCATCAAATTCTTCATGGGATTTGTGAGATCAGTGGATAAGGATGTGGGCATGTGTATGACAAAAGTGGATAAGGATGGATCAATCACCAAATATGTGGGATCCAATTTACCATTTTACCTTTGTAAAGGTATATGGTTGATTTTCTCATTCATCTATATCATATATAATAACTTAAAACCTATACAAAAGCCATATATATATATATATATATATATATATATAGCATTTCATTTTTATTTTGACTATCAAGGTTTGGAAAAAAAGTTGTATAGATGTAAATTATGGAAAAAAAAATTTAAAGTTTAAACGTTGAAAATGATCGACTAAGTATTATATGTGCAATAACAATGACAAAAAGCTCCTTCACAATGATAACTCATTATAGAAAATTGTGAGATATCTCTGGTCATGTTATATGTTCAAAAAGCACATTCACAATGATAACTCATGATAGAAAATTGTGAGATATTTCTGGTCATGTTATGTGTTGAAGATTTATGTGTTGAAGATTTAATCATGAAAAGATAAATGTGAAGCTATCATTATATAATTAAAAAAAAAAAAAACTTGGAGAAAACACTATAAATGATCCACTAATGGTGCTTCATTAGTATGTACACATGGAATTTGGTAGAATGTTAGAAGCAATGATTCTCTTTTATACCAAAGAGACTTGTAATTTACTTTAAAAGTTTCATTTAAATGATTGCAACTTCTATGCATACCTATGAGCCCTAGTTTGAAGCTGAGTATTGTAATTTTTAAGATTATATATAAAAGAAATATTATAAAATAAATTTTAATTTTTTTTATAAAAATATATAAAAAATAATATATATGTGTGAGATGATGGTGGTGGTTAAAGCTCATTGAAATCAAAATTGATTTATTGAACTCTTTAAAATATTATTTAGATATTTAAAAACTATTAAAAAAACATTTCAAAATCACTAAAATTTTAATGATTTAAAAAGTTAAGAAAATCATATTACTACAAATATAAGCATCTTGATATCACAAAAATAACATTTATTTTTTTACATAATATTAATATTTATACATCCAGCCAGAAAGAAGAAGAAAATATATATATATATATATATAACAAAATATACAAACTAGATATTTCTATAACATTATCTAAGAAGAACTCATCCAGTCCTCCAAAAGTTAAAAAGCTATTGCAGCTAAAGTCAAAAGTCCTTTGCGAGAATAGTAGATGAGGATGCCGGCTTGTGTGTGAGAGATATTGGATAAGGATGAACAATTACATGGTCCAGTTTCCTTTGTTCAGACAATCGATGGCCGACTCTATCGATGGCCGACCGACTCTATCGATGACCGACTCTATCTTTATCATATATAATAATAATTCACAATCTCTGTTTTACGTGGAGAAGAGCCAGATCCAGATATTTTGCTCGAGGTCATGCGATTTTGATTTTGGTTTACAAGATTTGAATTAGAAGATTTGAATTAGAAGAGATCCGCAGATCTAGATTATGGGGAGAGGCGGGCTGGCAGTGCAGAAGCCGAGCAGGAGCGACGAAGTGCTGGAGGCGCAGCAGCAATGGCAGATGACAGAGCAGACTAAATCTCATTTCGAAGCACTCGCTCCCATTCGCCACAGGAAGCCCCTTCGCAGCGATAACTCCGATGATGTTGAGGAGGTTGAAGATGAGCAATGTGATGACATCCCTCCAGAGTTTAAGAAATACCAAGAACTGGAATCCCTCTCTCAGGTAATTCTCCTGTGTCATATGTAGATAATATATTGTAATTTCAGATTTATAGATAGAAAATCTGCAAATTAGGTCAGAGATAGTAGTTAATCATGATTGTCTTTAAAACTTATTGACAACTAAATTAGATAAATTTTACCATCTTAAAAAAACTATGCATTTGTAAACTAATCTCCAAATTCGTTCGACAGATCGTTTGCGGTAATGGAAATACCTGGATTCGGATTGTTTGATTGAGTAAAGATCTGTAAAATAATCTGCAATAATCTAACAGTTGTTTTTTTGTTTTTCTAATTGGGAATAGCCATCATTTGCGAGTGAAGATGGAGAAAGTTCAAAGGAGTTTGTGGAAACCGATTATTACAAGGACTTTGATGGCATCAACGGGCTCCATCACACTGTGAGTATGCTATTTCCATGTTCTGTTTTTCCTTTTCTTTTGTGGGTATATTTCAGATTAATGAGCAGACAATTCTGTATTGATATATTTGCAGACTGGAGATGGGTTCATAAAGCTGGACTGCAATGGGGGGTCGTATTTCCGTTTGGGTTACCAGGAGGAGGAGAATGGACCAATGGAACGGATCCCCGTTCACTGCAACCCAGCAACCAACGACTGGGTTCCTGCTGCTATAGATGATCAGAAAACGGTCAGTAGGCTCGATCCCGCGACTTCAGTTTTCATTAATGGCTTGATTTTTTGCAAATACTGTACTGTGATCTTATAACGTGGATGGTATGGTTGTTGATTATGTGGTGCAGGTGACGCCTTTTCTGTCAAAGCCTGTTCGCAGCGGTTAAGGCAATAAACACAGTCAAGTCGAGGCACTGAAAGATTGAATGAGAAGATGTAGAATTTGATTTTATATTTTGTATTGGAAAAATGAAAGAACGGACTTTGAAAATTGGAAACAAGAGGATCTACATTGACCATTTCGGATGAATTGATGTAGGTGCTTGTTGATAGATCTGTTGATGTGCTAAGCAAGTCTAATAACATAATTTCCTCCTGTAATTGATTTATTCCTCTCTCTCGTAATACTCTTGCGTATGATGAACTGACCTAAATTTTTGGCTTAAAATCTGAAGCAGGTTTATCTCTTCCATATTCAATATGCAAAATGATTGTGTTTATGTTTAATTATTTCATTGATTATTTAGTCGAGATGCACTTTTTTTTCGATAAGAAAAATAACTTAGGTATATAATAAGTTTTTACAAAATCTTACAACTAAAATATGACTTTAAAGTCCTTTCCAAACTAAAAGGACATATGTTCTGATTACATTACATAATATTTTAGTAAGCTGGAACCTAAATTCTGTAAAATATAGTCTATGTTTTACATATCTATTTCAAAATACAAAAAGTCATTTTTGCAACCTTACAATAGTGATCTATTTCAAAATACATAAAACAATAATGATTTATTGATTGATAGCTAATCTTTCAAAAAAAATTGGTTTTCCTTGTGTATCCATTGCAAAATATATTCCATCCTCATCCACTAGCAAAGCTTTCTTTGATAGCTAATCAACTTTCTTGTTATAAACTCTGTATATATGTTGAGCTTTGAGTTGTTGAAAACTTTTGCTCGGCATTCTAATTTTTGTCATCCAAGGCTGCACAGAGATCACCTGTAGGTTATTATCATTAATAAACCAATCCATAATAATCTTTGAATCACCTACTATTTGTAACCTTGTTACCTTTTTATAACTTTAAAAACCTAAAATGCACCACAAGGCTAAGATTTCACCCCTAGTATTGGTTCTACCACAATTCATTTTTAGTCTAAAATTGTCCAATATTGGACATTTTAATAAAGCTCCAGTACCACATTTTGTACCCTTATCTTCCGAGGCTCCATCAAAAAACCCCACTGCTAAATCCCAATCAAGAATGGGAGGCCTATAAATCCTTCTAATCTTGGTAAACTGTGAAACTTTTAATTCTCCCAAGTCTTCTGTGAAACTTTTAATTCTCCCAAGTCTTGTAGAATACAGTTGCATACTTTGACTAGATTAAGAGGAAGATCTTCAAATATAACCAAATTCATGTGTTTCCAAACCTCCCAGCAAATAAAGCAAGGGATTTCTTTCCAATTTTCCTTCTTCCTTATCCAATTTTGTAAATAGTTAACACTATGTCCTCCTTTCCAAGTACTGAATAATTTAATTCCTTTAAAATTGAATGCCAAACTCCTTTGATGAAACTACACTCCACAAAAAGATGAGACATTGTTTCCTTGTTGTTCCCACATAGAACACATCTACTCGGCCCATTAAAACCTCTTTTGTTCAAATTTTCCCAAGTAAGAATTCCTTGTTCAAGCATTAACCAGATAAACAAAACAGTTTGACTTTTAAGGGTAGCTGCCATTTCTCGAGTTCCAGTAAATTGGTTCTTCTTCCATATACTCCAACAATTGAACTTTATAATCTTGATTGACATTTACCTATCCCCTTTTTGTATCCTAGGAAATATATCTTTTTCATTATTTAGTTCAAATCCCGAACCAACTAAGCCCTTAATAAAATTAGTCCATTGCTCTTTTTGTTCTCCTTCCAGCCCTAGAGTCTCAGCCTTTTTTCATCTTGTATGATTTGAAACCTCCAGATCACTAGACCGATCTTGTGCAAGGAATTCTATCCCTTGTGCCTTCAATGCCAATATAAGATTCCTTGACAATATATCATAATATTGAGACTCAACCATAGGATCAACTCCAATTCTAATATCCCTCTCATTTCCAGGTTTCCAAACCAACCAATCTATTATAATAGATAAAGATGAGGTGAGTGCTCTCCAAAAATTTCATATACCGATCCAATTTTTCCTTCCTTGTGTGAACCACTCATTCACAATTTTCTTCTTAAGGTACTTTTTAATTATCACCTCATGCCATAGACCAGGAATCATAAGGAATCTCCACATACTTTTAACCGCCAATGCTTTTCCAAAGGAAAAAACATTTTTTATTCCCCACCCACTAGTATTTTTTATTCCCCACCCACCAGTCCACAAGAAACTAAACATCCTCCTCCTTATATTGTTTAGAAATCTTTTTGGTATCTTATCCATAGAAATTCAGTATACAGAGATGCTTTCAAGAACAATGTTTTCCAGTATGACCCTTCCCCTTAAAGAAAGCTACCTATGACACTAGTTAAAAATTTGTTTTTCAAATTTTTTCTCCAGTCAATAGTTTGGTTTTAAAAAGAACCCCAGATACTTAAAACCATCATCTACTGTCTTTAATTCAAAAGGTGGGAGCGTGTTCAACAAAAATATTTCTTCAACTTCCCACCCTGCTTCTAAAAAAACAGACTTTTGTGGATTGAAATCCATCCCTGTCGCCTTGTAGAAAGGTTCCAAGACCTCCTTACAAACTTCCCACTCAGAAATGCTTCCACTCCTAAACAGAATTACATCATCCACAAACATCAAATGTGTAATTCTTATCCCTCTTGCCATAGGTATACCTTCGATTTTATTATTCCTAACCTGCTCTTGAATGAGTCTTCTTAACCCTTCAACAATAAGGAGAAAAAGTAAAGGAGATAAAGGGAAGTTTTTCCTTAAACCCCTTGTACTCTTAAAGAAACTAGTGGGTTTACCATTGATCAATACAACAAATTTTGCACAAGACACACACCCCAAGATCCAGTCTTTTGCTTCTAAGCTCATACCCACCTGTAATAAAACAAGCCTTAGAAAACCCCAGTTCACTCTATCATAAGCCTTTATCAAATCCAATTTTAGGACCAGTGCTTTGATGTTTTTTACCTTTATACTGTGTAAAGGTTCCTATACAACTCCAATAGCATCAGTAATTTTTCTTCCCTCTAGGAATCCAAATTGTTCCTTTGAAATACCAACAGAGAGTGAGGTTTTAATTCTAGTAACAATAATTTTAGTAATGATCTTGTACACCAAATTGCATAATGAAATTGGTCTAAAACCTCCAAATGAATCTGTTTTATCACTCTTTGGTATAAGTGCAATAAAAGTAGCATTCAAGGCACCAGAAACTCTACCTTTCCTCGTAGACTCGTCCACCATCTCTAAAATATCATTACCCAAAAGATAAAAAAAAATCCAGAAAAAATTCCGCAGTCTAGCCATCCGACCAAGGACTTTTTGAAACCTTAAAACCTTTAAGAGTTGATAATATTTCTTCTAAAGTAACTAGCTCAGCCAATCTAATACCTTCTTCCACTAAAAACATTGTGGATAATTCCTTAAAACTGCAAGTTGGTCAAATATGGCAATGTTATCCCGAGCCTTAAAAATATTATGAAAATAGTCAACTGCTTCCTTTTGTAGTTTTATATTATTGGTGATTATTGTTCCATCATCTCTGGTAATATCTCAAATGGTATTGATTTGTTTTCTGGAATTTGCATAAGCATGGAAAAAAATAGTATTCTTGTCTCCTGAAGCCAACCAGTTTACCCTGCTATTTTGCCTCCAAGTTTCCTCCTCCTTTCTTAATAGAACCAATTTCCTCATTTTTTTTCTATCACTAACACTTTTTCTTCCTTCTTCTCAAAACCCCCAGGGGATTCACTGTATAATGTATCCAAATCCAATTCTAGTTGTACCAACTCTTCCTTTGCATGAAGCCTTTTTCTTCCTTTCCCAAAATATCACCAATGACTTAAGTAACTTAATATTTTTAACCAAAGAATCCATAGTATTTAAGAACTATGTTCCCAACAATCCATTCTAGTTGATTCTTACTAAATCAACGAATTTTGGTTCCTCCGACCAAACAGAATTCAATTTAAAAGGATAGTTGACAAATTATTTATCTTATTCCAAATGGAGAATCATTGGCATGTGATCTGATATCTTTACACTACACACCCAAGATCTATGTCTAAGCCCTGATGACAATAAATTATCAAGTAACAAGAACCTATCCAGCCTCTTTGCAATGTAGTCTTGTCCTCTTCTTCCATTCCTCCAGGTACGGAGTAGTTTTACAAGCTCAACATCCACCAGTCCCTCGGCTTGTATCAACTAGATAAAATAGATTTGTAACAGATCCGCTCTAGGAAGTTCACCCAAAACTTCCCCACTTTAAGTGGTAAAGTTTAGGTCACCTCCCATAATAAGATTAGGTTCATTAATTAACCCATCCTTTTTAACAACCTCCCAAAAACCCTCTTTGTTAGAGTAAGGACCATAGAAATTTAACAGCTTCAAACTTTTATTTAGATCATTAACTAACCCATCCGGCAAAATCCCCGCAGGAGTCAAAAAAGAAGAAAATTCAGCTTTGTGTGGATTCCAGGCAATGGGTAGTCCACAAGAGAGACCATTAGAATCCACCCCATAAAAATACCAATTACGAAGTAATTTGACAAATAAATATCTCTTTTTTTCTTCACAAACCATAGTTTCTTGTATAAATAGAACATCATGTTTTACTGTCTCTAGGAACCTTTTGAGGGATAATTTATTTGTAGGCCTCCCCACTCCACTTACATTTAGGGTTGCTACAATCATTTTTTAACCCTCTCCAAGGATTTCTAACCTCTAAATGCCCTAGGTCCATCTAGCATCATAAACCTAGTCGAAGTTAAGTTCTCCTTCTCTTTCCCTAGCTTCCTCCCACTTCTAGTTTTTAGTGGAGAAAAATATTTTTCCAACCCTCTAAGAACTGCCCCTTTCAATAGTGAAGCCTCACCCCCTGAACAGGTAGTCGATACCCTCCTTGAATTATCCTCCTTCCCAATATTTTCTACATACTTTGTTGTAGGATCCCCACCAACAAAAATCGACAACAACGACCTGGTAAGTACATCCCTGTATCTAGGGATAAAATTTGATAAAGACTCCTCAATTTAAGACATAACAATCAAATATTTTTGGGAATCAACACTCAAGTTTTCTGGAAAAACTTCGTCGGCCCTACTGCAAACAACATTCAGTGAAAAAATCCAAGTATACTCAACCCTCCCTTCCAAACCTATCAGACTCTTATCGACACAATTTTCCATAGAATTTGTGAGACATGCCTGACTCCCATGAATCGTTAACAACCCAAACTTCCTTAAGGAAGACTGAACAGGATAATTAGGTTTACCCCCCCAAAAAAAAATTCCTTCGGTTTCCTACTCCACACAATTGGCCTAGATTCCTTGCTCCCAAGAATGATCTCATCCCTTCCCAAATTAGTAAATCCCTTATCCAAGCTATGAGAAACTCCTCCACAACTAACAAAATCCCCCCCTTTCACCTACTCACTCGAACGGACCGCAGTCTTCACAGACTTAACATAATTCGCACCCCCTCTATAGTCCTTCCAATACCAAGTGACTCTTCAAAGGAATCTACCAAAGGCCCCTCCCTGCACAGCTCCCTTAACTCCACAGATTTTTATACCACAAACGAGTTGTCTTCATACCCTATCACCCCCTTAGTAAATTTTTCCAAAAGCAAGGACTCCTTCCCTATCCCCTACCTCCAAAAGACATCATTGGTAGACAGATTGGATAAAATATTAGGGCACTAAAGATTTAACTTACCAAATTCAGTTTCACTATCCACAACCGGAGGTTCTAAGCTTTCACTCCAATCTTCATTGATTATATTCTTAACGGTAGTCTTCAACTCCACAACCCCTTCGCCAACTATTGACTCTTTAATTTTAACCCCATAGCACTGATATTGCAGGTGTATCATCTCCTTACACATTGAACATATAAATGGAACCCCTGAGTAATGCAATCTCTATTGAAACACATTACTGCGGTAGTCAATATCTATCTCGGTTGGTAATCCATAATTTAGATCAAATTCCACCAGTATTTTACCCATCCGTTGGTCTGTTCTTGACAGTAAATTAGGGTCTGCATGTAGAAATTCCTCAAGCACATTCCCAATCTCTTTGAATGCCTCCAAGTTCCAAATGGCTAACGGGCATCTAGGCATCAACACCCACAGATGTATGAACCTTGTCTGCTCCTTCTCTAGATTAAAAGTGAGGTTCCATCACTTTAACATCAGAATACTGTTCTTCACCACCCAAACCCTATTCATCGCCAGCTCTGCATCCTCTGTGGATTTAAAAAGAAAAAAATACCATCCTTTAATTAAAACATATATCTTTGGCGAGTATCCCATCACATAACCCCAATAATCTTCCGCCCAATCATGAATATCCCTAGCTGCCATCACCCCATACCCAAATATTCCCATGAGCCCCAGCAAAGAGTAGCTACCAACTTCCTCCTTCCCAATATCACAACCAAGAATAACAAAAGGTTTAGTTTTTTTAAGCCTCCACACCTTAAAGCCTGTTCGAAAAATTTTCTCCCCTCTACTAATATGAAAACTAAGGATTCCTGCAGCACACCCTGCAAGCTTCAATACTACCGTCGCACTATCCTCCCTATCGCCACCTACCACATCTTCCTGAGGAACCCTGCCTCTCCCTACCCCCAACTCCAGCTCAACAAACCAGGTTCGTCCAGTACCACTGAGTTCCTTCTTCCCCACAACTAGATCCAACGACCTTTTTGCCACCCCCTGTTTTGCTACAACAATAGTCGAACCTCCCTCCTTTGCTCCCTTTCTACTCTGCCTCCCCTCCATGGCCTTCTGTGATATAATCGACAAAGAGTTGTTCACATAAACACTATACACCCCTCCCCTTTCCGCTTCTGATGGATCTAGTATCCATCAATCTGCTCAAAAGTTCACCCCCTATCCCTATCCTAGTACGAGCGTCCAACGAAGACTCCACTTTACCAACCCTAACTTCATCCAAAATTAAATTTTCCCAGTACAACTTTAACTCCTCCCTGTACACCTCATTTGTTTTGTACAAACACCTCTAGCTCCACCACTAGTCTTCATCTAGTTCATCTGCAGAGACCACAACAATTGTCACCATAAACCCTAAAAGGTGACATATCATCCCGAGTA